>JAOWBH010097172.1:0-14303 GCA_028566215.1 Silene coronaria | reverse complement strand
AGATAATACAAGTAGGATTGGTTTTTGAGGACTTCAGGGAGTATGCGCAAGTTGGTAGAAGCAAGACTGAGGAAATGCAGTGTGAGATAGGACGAGCTTTCATTAGTATTATTTGTATCAATGGATAAACTGGTGTACGAGAGATCAAGGGTATCAAGATTATGCAGTGAAGTAAAAACCTTAAGTAGTTTGATTGTGCCATTAAACCTGTTAAAGGAAAGAGACAGACTCTCAAGGTCTCTTAACTGGAAAAGGGTATTTGGTATCGGTCCTTCAAGAGAATTGCTGCTCAAATCTAAAGCCCGGAGTTTTGAATCCTTGGAGAACATTAATTTTGGAATTCTACCAATGAGTGAATTAGACTCCAGAAAAAGGATTTCCAGATTATTTGCTGCCCGAAACACTGGAACTGGACCAGAAAAATTGTTGAAAGAGAGATCTAGATAATTGAGTTGATGAAGATTACCTAGGGATGATGGTAGGATCCCTTGAAAATTACATTCAAATAGACTAACTTCGATCAATCTCGTGAGGTTTCCAATGGAAGGAGGAAGTGTGCCCAGTAAGTTCGGGTTGTAATCCAAGTTCAAAGTTGTCAGTTTTGGTACTTCAAATATCGTCTGTGGAAATGACCCTGTTAGACTACAATAGGCTAATCTTAATGTAGTAAGGTTGGTGAACGTGGCCAGAAATTCGGGTACCCTGGCGGAAAATAAAGGATTGTTATCCAAATCAATCATAGAAAGAGAGCGTAGGTTTGCAAGGGAGGGATGAAATCCGCCCCTAAGGTCACAATAAGGCATGCTCAAGACTTGAAGATTAGATAATGACGATAACGCCTGACCCCAGTTTTTCCCATAATCTGAAAAATCTATACCGCCAAGATACAGCTTTTTGAGTTGGGTCAAGTTTTTCATAATCACTGCTAGATTTGGGCTTTTTATTTGAAATGAAGACGAGGCGAAGGGATCATCATCCTCAAACTTTGTCATTGAAAGATCAAGAACAACTAAACTCTTAAGTTGGGATATTTGAATTGGTACCTGCCCAGTGAAGCCGGTATGAGATAGGTTGAGGTGGGTCAAGCTAGAGAAGTTGTCCATAGCCAATGGTATGTTCCCCAGAAACGGGTTATATGCCAAGTTTAAGTGAGTAATATGGTTGAGACGGAACATAGTACTGAGATTATCTATGCGGCTAATGATGGCTTCTTCAGACAAATCCAAACGGGTGACTTGGCCAGTTGATTTATCGCATTGGACACCGCTCCATTGGCAGCAGTCCTTGCTTGAATTCCATGAAACTAACTTGGTTGACAGTTGGTGGATGAACTGAATACTTTTCCGAAATTCAAGTAGTAAGGATTGCTGATCCGGCCGACATTGTGTGGAAGCTGAACCAAAGTGGGCATTGGTGAAGATGTGTATCCATGTTATGATCATCAATTTGAATGGTATCATCATTTTATGAGGAAGGATATCACTTTTACATATCTAAATAATTTTTTTCATACCACCTCTTAAACAAGTGTTTATAGGTACTTAAATTCCTGGACCATTGACTAGTGTTGTTTTTTTATAATACAATGACTGATTTGTTTGTCTTGCATTTGTTGTTACCAATTCAATAATAATTAGTTCAAGACCTAGACCTTCAGTCTCTTTAATTTAACTTATTTTGCTGCTCTCATTATTTGTATCAGAGAGGGTGTCTGATGTTAATATCTTATTAAGTAGTAATACTCTGTAGTATCACTTAGTTATCCAACACTAACAACTAAACTAAACTTGTGTGTAGTATTGCTCAACTCCTTTGGGGTTAAATCGTAGGGATTAATCTAAGTAATTATTAAACCACCACATTTTAGTAATTCATAAGATACAATTTCTCGATGCTCTCACTGGAAGTTGTACCTTTAGGGTACTTGGTCAATTTAGTTGCCAATTCTAGAATCATACGGATACAGTGTACAACTTATACTTTTGGATTCTTGGTGAATCCTTTTTTTTTAAAAAGAAAAAGGGGTTAAAGTTAAAGTGTTAAACTAGTTCAGACTTCAGAGTAATGACATCAACTGAGTTAATAAAGTTCCCGATATGAACATTGCTGTGACTTCTTTTAATCGTACAGATGATTTCAATCGAAAGCAAAATCACAGAATATAGATTGATAAGTTTAATTCAGAGATATATTAATATTACGAAGTTATACATTTGGGAGCAATTACATGATACCATACATATTTGTCAACACCTCTTGCAATTACAACCCAATAACAGGATCCTGGCTAACTCCCAACAGTCTGCAATTTTCGCTGACTCGCCATTCTTGGATAAATAAGGTGAAACAAGCATGCTCACAATATCAACGTGTTCAGGGGGCTTTGACCCAATATCACATTCAAGTAAAAAGCTATCGGGAGCCACCATATGTTGTATGTATGTGGTTCTCAGCCAATTCCTCGGGAAATCGCTTTGGGCAGCGAGCACCTGAAAGCACGCAGCTATGTTTGTCATCCTTTTTGTAAGTAGATGATGAATAGATAATTCTTGCTTAGGTAGTACTTGAATATAGACCTAACAAAACCTACCTGTCTCTAATGACCAACCAGAATAACAAGACTTAAAACCCCAATGAATTCACCTAACCCGACCCGTAGCCAAATTGAAAGTGTTTGACAACACCAAATGACTACACCCAAGGCCACCTAACATGAACGCGCACTAATTGAACTGAAATAATCACTTTGAAATTACCCCCAATCTTCATAGATATACATATACTTGGGAAATACTAAAAAAAAGCTTCAAAAATTACCCGTAACCACTATAAAATGACCCAGCAGGCCAGCATGGACTGATCCAATAGTAATACACCTTCAACAGAACCGACCACAAAATGACTCAGCCCGAATGACCTGTTTGTTGGGTCTAATTCAATATGCCAGAACTTATGAATAAAATGCTGCATTTCAATTTTCACCCAGTACTACTCACTATTTTGGGATGCTGCTGTCCATAGTCCTCACTCCACAGTAACTGTAAACTTACAACTGCTAAATGTGGACTTAAAAGCAAAACCCCCTAGTAATAGGTCTAGATTACCACAATAAGTGGTTCGGACTCCAACCTTACCGAATTGCTTCCCAACTTCTTTCCAACAACAATAGCTTTCCAAGTCCAGCAAATCTATGGTCAGCTCTACAGCCACCATCAGTTGGATTTTATAGACGCTCAAGTAATACAAAAACCAGATACCCTTTCCATGCATTTGTATTACTACATTTCCATATACATAACTTTTGAGAGGGGTAAGGCCATGTTCTTTTGGACTGAAAGTTTCATAAATGAACAGACTGAACTAATTAAACTTATGAAATCTGAACTGAAATGAACTGAAGTGAAGAACAAAATGAAATGACCTGACCTGACCTGACCTAAACTGAAGTAATAAGACCTGACCTTAACTGAACATAACTTATAGGGCCTGACCTGACCTGAATTGAACTGAACCAAACCGAAGTGAACTGAGATTAGGTGCAAAAGAACAAGGCCGAAGAGGGAAGAAAATGGATGTCAAATGTACGGATAGTGCAGTTTAGTGCACACTAGAACCCATAACTTTTATGAGAGTATTTTTTTATCTTTTTACCGTCAAAATTTACCCAAATGTAAAACTGTAGTGATTCTAGTGAATTGAGTTGGCCGGAAAGACACAAATGAGAAAATGTAGTAAATCCAAATAAATGGAGGGAGTACTAAAAACTTACATTGAAAATATAAATACTTGTCATTGAAGTGACAATATTGCATCAACTGCTTTGATTCCAGCACCCTTGTCCCAGTCCTCAGGTGCAGAAACATCCGCCATAATCTTTTCTTGTCCCCGCCATAGTATCTGTATTAATAACCAAAAAATGAGAATTTCGTGCATCGACCGAAAACTTTTGATAAACATGACGCAAAAATAAGATTCCAAGAGCGACAAGAACATGTGCTGCAACAAACAAAGAAAATTTGGGGGAGATTTTAGTCACAATGAAACTTACCCGATCTATGACGCCAAATCTTTGGCTCTAGTTGAATCCATATAGAATGGTCTTCGCATGACATCGGCAATGGCTTCTTCAGACTGTAAGAAGTTAAGTGAGTGAAATAATCCTTTAAGACAACTTGTAGCTAAAATTATGGTCACAAATCAGATGTCTAACTCACATTTCCTGTGTGCTTTGCCAAGAGTTTGACAAGAGTATCCCAGTTAATAATTACCTGCAAACTCAATGAGATGAGACATCACACACAAGTAGAGAATGAGCAAAGTAATAGCCAAGTCTCAAGAAGAGAAAAGAGTGCAGTTTTGACTTTCAACAACATTGTAAATCAATGACAAGTAATTTATTTCCAGTCATAACTGCAAGAAATCTTCTGTTTTGTTCCATAATTTAGCTATAGTATCTAGTTCTTGATGCCCCAATGCGTCAAGGTATCGCCCTATTCACCCTCTCTCCAGTTTCAAGGACAAAGGAAGCATTGCATCAAGATGCTTGCACACCAATGAAATCATATAATTATGCTTGCTTCACTAGACAGTTGTATTGATCTCGGGGCTAAATCTTTTAAATGTAGATATTATTATACAAACCTATTCTCGATAATGCTTGCTTCACCTATTTCGATTTTCAAAAATCATTTTAAGCTATTCTCGATTTAAATTCTAAGTTTTTTTTTTAAAAAAAACAAAAGAAATCCGGGCTTCGATTTTTAAAACCTATAAATTTACCGTGTCTTTTGTATTATGTTTCACTCCCCATTTGCTTTCCACTTATCTTTTCCTATATTTTCACATTTTGAGATGTGCTATCACCCATGGACGGTTCTAAAGGATGATTCATGTCAGCCGACCCCAAATCATTTTGGGATTAAGGCTTTATGTTGTTGTATTATTATACAAATAAAGGCTCATCTTAACGAAGTGGTGGCCATGTTAAGGATTTGATACACGAATAGAAATCAACAATTAAGAAACCACACCGAATCGCCTCCGCTTTCCTAATTGAAGAATTCGTCCCTTATCGGGGTAAACCGAATTTCCAATTGAGATAAGACGGTGTCCCTCTGATTTTTGGCAGACGTAATTCCGAAATATTGTGTAGAATGTTATATCGTCCTTTGATGCAAAAGATAGGAATTCCTTTTTGTTAGTTTTTCCATCTTATCCCTTGTCTATTTATATAGGCAAGGATGGGAGACAGGGAAGTAATTAATTTCTGATAAGTTGCGACTGTTCGTAAATTCCGTAAATTAATTAATGCAGCGTACACTCCCGTCATAGTTATTTAAACGACAACTATACCGTAATCCCGTAAATAATTACGCAAGTGTACACTTCGTACTTCCCGAACTCGCGTTATATTATTTAGAAATCACCCATCTACGAACCAACTTAATTACGCCAAAATGAACCGGTAATTACACTTAAATCATCAATAGGCCCAACCAAAAATAATTTTGTTCAGCATCAATCACTATGAGTTTCATATGTATCATTTCTCTCCACATGCGAAGATAGAAATCAAACTCCATCGTTCACATGTGGAGAGAAAGGATATGTGTAAATGATGGGGTTTGATTTCTTACAAGTCATATTTATTATATTTCTATTTATTCTACTCTTTCAATATTTCCTTTTTATTTTATTTTTTTGTGATGTACTTTTTATATTTCTAAAAAGTAAAATTTTTGTTTACTTATTATTTTATTTTTCACCATTATTATTATCAATTTTAACATACTATTATTCTTTTTTAACTTTTTTTACTTAAATCCCCGTATTTTGTGGAGCCTTATTGTATGCCCTAGACGGTTTCAAATGATGCTTCATGTCAGCCGACCCCAAATCATTTTGGGACCAAACTCTATTGTTGTTGTCAATCACTATATGGGCACACATGCCCACACACAATGGATGATTTATTCAATGATAAATAAATGTTATTAAGAACAACAGAAACAAACTATAAATTACGGAGAACCACAAGTCTTCTTTAGAACCAGTAGTCACCATGAAACTGCATATTGCAGGGTAAGGAGGATTAGATTTGAGCCCACAACTCAATAGCAGGCTATGCTCAAGGTCGCAAGATATTGCATATGGTTAATAAAATGTTTAATATTCAGTTTCTGTAAGAGCTGTTCACCCGAAAAGAGTCTGTAAAATATCTTCTATAAACCTTTATATTATAGCTCAAAGGAAATCCTTTTGAGTCATGTAAATCTTATCCGCTGTGAAGGATGCAGATGATGAGCTCACAAGTAGGTTCTAAAGAAGACTTAGATGTAAGGGTAAGGAGGATTAGATGTACACAACCTTATTCCTATCCCTGTGTTAGCAACAGAGAGAAACTGCATGACTCATCATGAAAATTACAACTAACAGTATGTTTATTCTGCAGACTACAATATAATCGAAGTTTATTAACCTAAATTATCACACCATGTTCCACAAGTCCGCCATATATATGAGAAGTATGGACAAAACTGAGAAGATATACACACATGTAAAAATAGCTCCTTTAATGTGTACCCACACGTGAGTATCCCACAATGGAATTGAGATAGACATCAGTTTATGAGCCAAGGAACCACTCTATAAATTGTTTTGTAACGGGACCTCCGCCGTGCTTATAAAGTAAACTTTTTCTCCCCCATGTAGGTGTGGACCAAATGCCAGTTTATGTGGTTTCAAATAGTATCAAAGCCTACGGTTTTGACCTGGGTTTGATGAACTAGACTGGGCCATTTAAACCAGTGGAGGCTAGAGTAAGGCCCCTATGGAGGGTTATTAATTACTACTCCGTTATGCCATTTATGCAGCTTGAGTTGGGCGCCTGTTGAGGGTTATTGATTATCATTATAGACTGATTTGTTAACACCTAAGAAGTGATGTTCACCAAGAACACTTGCCAAAGGCTCCATTATCAGGTATTCAAGGAGCTATTAGGTATTCAAGATCCAAGCAGATCCTATGGGCCAACAAAGCATCAACGTAGGTTGAAATGTGTGAAAATATAATACAATCTCGATTTTAAGCAACTTACTTTCTTATGCGTATACACGAAATACTATATAGTTCCATTGAAATTTTTTTCGACGGAGTAAGAGAGAAAAGATGCGTTAAAACAATGATTGGATACTATCTTAGTAAGATCATTTTGTAGAGAGCTTGTTCTCACTACATTGCAGTAGAAAATAATCACGGTCAGGTAAAACTCTAAATATTCAATCAAAGTCAGATAAAACTCTAAACAAGCAAAAACTTATTTTACCTCTTTTGCACGAATTGCAACATCACTTGCTGGCATTAGCCCTGATGACGGTACGCGAGGTTGTTGAATCATAGCTGAAAAGGGGTTCGTGGAATCAATCAAGGTCCATCTCAAAAAATACCAGGCAAAGCATTAGAGCCTCAACTAAAACAGAGATTTAGTGCACCAAACCTTTAGCATGGGGCATCGTAAACCTCTTCCCCTTAGTTCCAGCAGAGAGAAGCAGACAAGCTTGGCCTATAGCAGCCCCCACTGCAACAGTGTGTATCTGAATTCAGAATTGCAACCATGTCAAATAGAGCAGAGAAGACAAGCAGAACCACAAACTCAAGAACCTTGAAATGAGCAAATTGTATTACAAAGCCAGCAGAAGTGGATCGTATTACAACACTGACCCTAGAATTAGCCAACATGGTTAGCAAAAGAATTTATTGCATTTAATAAAAGAAGGCAAGGCCCGGGCTCTAATTCACAGTTTGTCGCCCCCTATTTTCCTAACGGTTTTATAGTGGTATCGATAACATTTCAGCTTTATTAGCCATGTATCAGCCAAGTATTGGTCACCGTGTTTGTCAAATATTTGACGTATTGATCAGATATCAGCCATACAGTTGAAATATCAGCTACTTTTGACAATCCTTTGTAATTCAAAAAAATTATCACCGCAGAGAAGTTCAAAATCCATTATGTACTGGCTGGTAGTGCCGCATAACGGCAGATAATATACGGTGAGTCTTTAGAAATGCCCCTTTATTCCCTTTACGGCATACGGAGTATTCATTAGAATTGCCCCATTTCCATTTAGAGCATGTTTTTGTTAATGAAACCCTCCTACTTTATTGGTGAGACCCACAACCCCACTCACAACCTTAATCCGTGTGCATAAAGTAAATGGGGCATTTCTAAAGAATCGAGAGTAAGAGAATAAGCATTCACAAAAGTTTTCCCCCAATACTTCATTTATAAGGAAATAAACGAGATATTTTTTCATTAAACTATTATTATCTTTTCATTAAAATATAATCCTTTCATTAAACTCTAAATTATAATCGTTTAATTACAACAAAATACAAGTGGTATAAAATTATAAAATATTGTACAAATTGCTAATCTTTCTTAGAGAATGACTTGATGCATGCTTACTCTATATAAAACAAAAATATAAACTAATACTATTAGCTTTCTGGAAAACAAAAAAAAAAGTTTCATTAAGACTATTTAAGAAAATTTATAAATTGAAATCATTAGCTTTGTGTTAAAAAAAATCATTAAGATACGCATTTTATAACATACTCAATTTTCTTGATTAGTTTTGCAATTCAATTTGTTTTCTCATATCAATATACAATGCGGTGAAATATGAAAAGTTAATGAGGTGTCAATTTAGAATGAATAAGTAATATACAAAAAAAAAAAAAAAAGTAAAAACTCTATAACTATCATACATTCATTGCGTGGGATCTATGCTAGTGTGTTTAACAACAAAGAGAGTGTTTTTGGATAGCCCATAACCCATTCATCCATTTTTATTCTTTAAAGTGATCCACTTCAGCCCTAACCTCCCACACCATATCGACTGTCATTAACTTGCACACTTTTTATAACACGAAGAAGCCAGACATGATGTCATTAAATTTTCTGTTTGAAAGCCGATGATGAACATGAGCCATGATGACATGTACAATGATGGCATCTAGGAAAACCTGAAAACAGGTGAAGTCATACCTCGTTTTTCAATTGCATCATTGCATCATAGATAGCAAAGCCTTCAGTTTCCATTCCAACCTAAATTTAACATGCAGCAAACTCGTAATAAAAGCAAATATGAGGGAACAACTAATCCTTGATCTCCACTAAATAATACTAATCCTTTACGCTTAATGAATAATATCTGGAATGTTATTCCTTTACATCCAAACAGCCTGGACTCAATAAGGTTGGATGGCAAGAAGAAAACATACCCAAGCAAACAAAACTACTCAAACGGCATTTTGATTCTTACTAAATTGGTAAATAAAAATATTTTAATTAATATAGCATTATAATGCAACGTACTATAGAAAAGGGATAAAAAGCAACAGTAATAAATGCAGCACCTAAATTCTGCAGTGGAAGCCGACACTTGTAACAAATACGCCCTTCGTTAATTATTTTCTAGAAAATTCCTAGGTTAATCAATATTCCATTCAGTGGTGGAGCCAGGATTTGAACTCAACAATGGTGAAAAATTTCAGCAGGCGCAAACGGGCAATGTTAAGGGAAACTAAAAAAAAATTGAAAATTTTAACTAAGAAGTTTGAAATTTACTTCCAGCGGGGGCAAGCGCCCCTGCTAGCCCTCCCCTAGCTCCACCATTGATTCCAATGTTACACTATTCACATAATAATTACAGAAAGTAAGAAGTGATGGGTCACTATCTTTCTATAACCATTTACACAGTTCGAGTTCATTTACTTCAATGTTGTGAGTAAGCTATATGAATCAAATATGCTTTCTGATGTAGCCTTATGAGCCAAAACTCTACAATGTACAAGGCTATATAACAAAAAAATAACGAACAATAACCTCACCGTTTCACCATCATCCCGAGTAGTTCCGGTAGAATTTATATAAATATATATATAGGCTCCTTGGGATCCATCCATTGTAAATACATCAATTCGGCAATGACAAGCTCAGTGACAGCAGGAACCAGCTGGCACAACAAAATAAAATAAAAATCAGAATTGAGGAATCAATGGTACCAAAATTATCAACCTGTACAGGAGTGTTCAAACAGAGAGCTCTACATACATGCAATCACAATAAGCAAAGGGACGGGAGAGAAAACTACAGCAATGGTACTGTGACAGTGTGACGATTCCGGTTTTCATGAAGTTGGACAATGAACACGTCAACAAGATAACCATAACTCCGTACCACGGTTCATAACAGTTCTCAGCTCAACTTTAGAAAATTGATGCCACTTATTCCACAGCTTTTAGGTGAAAGAAGCACCATTTTATTGGTGTCATTAACAGTCTATTGGTATCACCAACAAATCTTAGACAAGCCACTATAAGTCTACTGGTATCACCAAGAAATCTTACTGGCACCATTCACAATGACTACTCTAGAAACCAACAGCGTAGACCCAATTCTCTAAATGGTCGGCTGCTCACAGATATGCGACCCCAGTATCAGAATCATAGTATCTTCATACAATAACTATTTACTGTAACAAATGATAAAAAAAAAAACTTATTATTCTGGTCGTTTCCCACTCTGCACATCAATAGAAGGGCCTGCAGGCGATGCCTCCCCAAAGTTACAGAACCTAGCCTACATATCAAATTGAGAAAATAACATAGTGATTGGGTTCTTAGGCTCTTTTCGTGATTCCCCACCAACAGCTCCAGAGATAACACGAAATGTGTGTTCCACTCTCAATTTTTAAAAGTGTTTCTTTCCAATGGAACCAAAGACTCGTTAGTCTTTATTTTTGGATTATGATAAAATACAGTAAACTGGCTTACTAAAATAGTTGTGCTTCTTTTTTAGTGTGAAGCAGCAGTCATTCGATGCACTTCTTGACACAATTTTTAATTTTGGGCCACTGGAAACAACCTCTTTGTGTAGCTTATACAAGGGTAAAGTTGTGTACATCCAATCCCCTTTACCTGCAATTTGAGGGAGCCCTTAAAGGATAATGTTTTAAAGCGTCGCCTCAATCATCCTTAAAGCCAGGAAAAAATTCATAGCATAAAGAAAACATTCAGAAATTACCTCCCTCCATAAGGCAGCAATGAAGGTGACTGACTGAAGGTTAAAGTCTTAAAGATGAGTTGTTAATGATTTTAATGAATACTGCAAGAGTACTTACTTGCATGCCAATATAAATTATTCTTCCATGAAGCAGCAATGAAGGCAAATCTGGAGGAGGCCTCCTTGGCCTGTGCTCATTGTAAGAAACAGGCCTCTCCACCTTTTTGACAATTCAAACAAGCATAACACATCAATGAATTTATATATTTAACTAGATTCTATCTTCTACATAATATAGTTATGCGTATTGGATAGGCAGTAATGGAACAATTTAGACCCAGCGTGAGGATGCAAAAGTAAATCACAATTACAATTGAGAGAAGATAAAGAGAAAAGGGAATAACAATGTGAGCACAAAACAACAATGCTATTGCAATAACTGAAGCGTTAGAAAGTAATATGGCCTAGACTGCAGAAAATTTATGATAAGAAATTTTACCAAAACTACATTCCAACAGGCGAAAGGCACTATCAAAACATTAGTGACATTAACGCTGGTTATGTCACACAGTCACCAATTTGGTAGACTTCTGAGCAAGTTCATATACATTACAACGTCCATTCATCCCAAACTAAATGATGTAGCTTCTATCCTAGCTTATTTTACGGCTCATCTTAATGAACCTATTTGCCAAATAATGCTAATTCTAGCTTAATGAGTTAACCAGCATGGAGACTTCAGATCAAACGTAGTCGAATTCGGATATAAAAAGTAATCTCCAAGAACGTAACAACACACATGTTCACAATTGCTTAGTTTATTGGCAAAATCAATCCTATCCCAACAATCATTTGACACATCACCAACCGTGTAGCTTCACAAATCATCCATTTGCTTCGAATATACAGGAAATATTTTCCAAAATTGAGCTTAGAATATATATGCTCTGCAATCCAATATGCAAGTTTCACAAGGCAGACTCGACTACAAGTCTACAATCCACCAATGAAATCATGTCTATCAGCGTATTGTGACAATTTCCTCCAAAGATCAGCTTGAAACCTACCGTGACTGCTATAACAGTCATTCCTTTCCAACACTATCGTCGCAAGACAAACTTGCAAAAGACCTTACCTCAGTGCCTTGGGGTCTTCTCGGTGCAATTTTCATGTCAAGCCACTAAACCTACCTGAAGCCGACAAAATGCAGGAGACGGCTAGACACTGAGTTAGTGTTGTCGATGTTTTTGTCATCGTCACGCAAAGAACTCGAACGAAACCTAACCAATACACCTTGCCTCGTAACACCACATCACTCAAATTTAAGCGATTCAATAACATAAAACGCGAAATTTCTCAAGAAATTCAGCAAGAACAAAATGCATAAAGGCGAGACAAGGATATACCTGAGCAGGAGTAGCCATGAGTGTAGGGGAATCGAAAAGGTCCAAAAACGGCGGCGTATCGGAACCAGGAGGACGCTGGAGAAACGCTTCGGGGAGAAGTAGAAGCAACAGAAGCAAGTTTGGTAAGAAAAGCATCCTTAGGGTTTATAGGTGGCATGGAGATATTAGAAACGTTTTGGGTGGAGGTGACTAAACACCGCGTTTTGATTGATACTGCTCGCTTTGCTGAGTTAAGGGAAGTTATAGAGCAGGAGGGAGCCATGGGTAATTGCAAGCAACAATTCGCCATGGATTTATGTCAAGGTTTTTGAGCACGTGTTGCAGGTTGTTGGTCACTGCATTGCTGAGAATGTGGGAGTGGGATTACAGGGGAGACCAAATGCAGGTGTGGAGACCGGAGAGAATTGTTTGATTTGGTTTTCGATTGATTAAATAATTTGATTTTATTCGGGTCCATTTTGATTTCAGCTTTTCTAATTTTGGTCACTATTTTAATCGGTTGTACTATTTCAGGTAAGGAAACAATTCAATTGGGTAAATATCATTTCAGAGATAAATTCGACTCATAATTTTTTTTTTTTTAAGTTTCAAAATGTTGTCCTAAGACTCCTAACGTTCTTTTTCGTTTGTGTGTCATAATTCAAAATAACATTAATAAATAAATAATGAAAAAAAATTCGAAAATGGATGTGCTTTAGCGAGAAAATAAATATTTTTAATTCATGTCAATTGAAACCGTTGATATCATTCTAACATTTAAGTTTGGATATCTTTTGGGCATATCGCATTCAGTTAAGCTTTAGTTCGATTCATATTGAATGGGGTTTTGATTACTATTTAGGTAACTTATATGGGGTCTTCGATCGGATGTAAATTAAGGATTATTTTGTCAAATTTACTTGGGTGTAGCAATAGATGGACCCAAATACCCCTCAACCCCATCAATTACTTTTTTGGTCTCGTGAAAATATTGTTAAAATTCGAACTTTTATAAGAAAATATTAAGGGCTTATCTTATGTCGCTAAAAACACTTAATTAATATTATAGTCGCTCCAAATTGATTAAATGGTCAAGTATATTTGATAACTGGATTATTTGGTTCACTTTAAGATGTCACTAGATAAGATTAGTTGATGTGCTATTTAGGCAAGATTCAAATTTTTTTAGGGATGTGTTATCACTACTACGAAATAGCGGCATACTGACGGACAACATGTGACCGAAAACAAATCTGTCATTTTTTTGGGTTTATAACGGATTAGTGACAGACTCGAGTTTTTGACGGGCAATCCGTCACATCCCGTCACATGAAAATGGCGTGTTGACCAGAGTCAATGACGCCATTATCATGTGACGGGTTGTGACGGATTACCCGTCACAATTTTTATCTTGTGAGGGTTTAGTGACAGGTTGTGATGGATTACTCTTCGTGATTTTTTATCTGGTGATGGTTTAGTAACGGATAATCCGCCAAACGCCCCCGTCAAATTGACTCAGCCTAAATCTGTAATTTGGGTTTGTGACGGATAATCCGTCACAAAAGTCAAACTATATGACGGATTGCCTGTCACAATTACGAACTTTTGTGACGGATAACCCGTCACATAGTCTCTTAATATCGAAAAAAAAAGATGTGAAGTCCTCATTTCCCCCAAAACAATTGACGATAACCCTAACCCCTAAAACCCCATTTTCGTCCGACCACCACCGCCATCAACTCCGGCCACTGCCTCCTCCTCCGTCAACCTCTATAATACCCGGTATTAGTAAGAGGATTTAGTTATGCTAATTGGAATTAGTGAGAGGATCATTAGACTTAATGAGAATC
>JAOWBH010097062.1:0-14303 GCA_028566215.1 Silene coronaria | reverse complement strand
AGGAAAGGATACCATATTAGTAGTGGTGGATAGACTGAGCAAATATGCACATTTTTTGCTGTTGGCACACCCCTTCAGTGCTGTGGACGTTGCTAAGGTCTACTTTGACAATGTATTCAAATTACATAGAAATCCCAAATTTATAGTGAGTGACAGAGACAAAGTATTCCTAAGTAAATTTTGGCAAGAGTTGTTCAAATTTCAGTAAGTGGATTTGCTAATGTCAACAGCCTACCGCCCTCAAACAGATGGTCGAAGTGACATAAGTGCTTGGAAGCATATCTCAGGTGCATGTCAAGGGAAAAACCAAAGGATTGGGCTAAGTGGATAACATTAGCTGAATGGTGGTACAAATACAAATTTTCACTCAGCTATTGGTACAACACCATATGCCATAGTCTATGGGCAGGAACCCCACATACATACACCTTATATTATGGGAGATAGTGATGTGGCTGAGGTTGATAAGAGCTTAGCAGCTAGGGAAGAATGCATACTCATGCTGAAATTTCATCTCAAGAGGGCTCAGGATAAGATGAAATCACAAAGTGATAGGCACAGGACAGATGTGGAGTTTGAGGTAGGAGACTTAGTATATGTCAAACTCCAGCGTTATAGACAACATTCTGTGGTGTATAGGAGTTGTCAAAAACTGGCACCAAAATACTTTGGACCTTTCACAGTGCTGGCAAGAATTGGGATGGTAGCCTACAAACTTCAATTGCCTAGTCATTCAAAAATACACCCTGTCTTTCATGTTTCTCAGCTCAGGAAACACCAAGGTCCACCTCATGTAACAAGTTGCATTCTAGAATTGGATAGTAACCTGCAACTCAGGGCAGAACCAGTGGCAATACTGGAGAGGAAACTTCTAAAAAGAGGCAACAATCCCTTGTATTTCTTAGTACATTAGTCTAATGGCACAAGGGAAGATGCAACTTGGGCATGGTCTGATGATTTCATAAAGAAATTCCCCAAGTTTCAAATTAACTAAACTTGAGGACAAGCTTAATTTTAAGGGGGGGGAATTGTAACAAAATTAAGGAATCTGTTAGGAGTCCGTTAGAAATGCCAGCTCAATTTTTTTTAAGGTTGCTATGACAGATAAGTTGTTAGACAGGCTGTTAGCTAGTTGGCTATATATAGTTGGAGTTAGTTAGAATAATTCATTCAATCAATTTTGTAATCATTCTCTCACCTACAAACTCTCTGCCAACATTAATCAATTGTCCGAGTTCTTAATCAATTAATAAGAATTCCTGCAATTGTTTTCAATTGTGTACAACGATTCCGGAGTCTATATCCTTGATTGTTGTTACATAAGACAATCAAAATTGACTCGGCAAACATTCATTCATTTGTTTGTTACTTATACGACTCCATATTGAATGGCACCTTGCCAAACAATGCTCTATCTCACGTCTTCCTGCATGAAACTCTAAGGGCCCTCGACGAGTCGACCGATAAGCATACACGAGGCTTTCAGCTCTCCCCTTCGTGCTCTTTTCATTCAAATCCAACCCGGAATAGTTACAATCAAATGGCCATCACAGCTCTGCCTTGGCCTCCAAGTCAATTTCAATTGAGCCGTCATTGTCCCCAACATTCATCATCTCCGGGGAGGGCATTGCTAGCTCAAAAGGGTCCATTTCTTCACCTGTAATTCTAGCTGTGAACAGCCTCGCCTCCAAGTCAAGATCTTTCCACTCGGCTACAATTCTTCTTGCACCCTTCATGTTGTAAAATGTAGATTGCATTAAACAAAACTATATTTTGATTGTGTATATATTGAAAGAGTAACAGACACGAATTTCTGTTTTTAATTATATTACTCATGTTCAATTTACGGGAGACCTTGAGGCTCGAGTGTAACACAACTGTTATTGTTTATTTTGTCTGATTTTCCGGGAGTACCATTCACTTCCATTGTAGTATATAATGATTTGTCAAGCACTTTCAGAGCCCTACCTGAAGCTTAGGCTCCTTGGTCATTGGATTGTTGCAAAGATCAATAGTTTTTGCCTTAGATTTCGTAGAATTGCCGCACCATGACTCACACCAGAGCCACTCCTGGGGTAGAGAAAAGATGGGCACGGTATGTTGAGCGTAGTTTGGGAGATCCTGAAATATACCCCAGAAAAACAGCATGACAAAATGATAAGGAGACTTTCTTCTTTTTCCTGAATCTCTTTTGGAGAATGTTCATTTTCTCAAATGTTGGCAAGTACGTTACAGTTTTACCCAACAGCACAGTTTTGAGTGCATGTGAAGTTGGTTATTTCCCAGAATGGAGAGTAAGATGTATTTTCAATTTCCAATTGGAACCAAATATTTCCAACATTTTTTTCCATTTTTTGTTGCTTGGGAATATGGTGGAACAAAACAAAATTGCTATACAATATGCTTCTTCATTGTGAAGCAGCATTGAGTCGATGCAAATCTTGATGCTTTTTCATTATAGCTCATAAAAATGCCTAGAAACACATGGGTAATGTACTAATGTAAATAATGTAGGCAGAAGAGGAGCAGGTCATAATTGGCCCAAAGGCTGCCTTGAATTATATTACAAACTAAAAAAAATCAGCAAGTTGCAAGTTGAGACTTAGAGATACCTGGTCTAGATTAGAGAGACTATTTGGATCCTTGCTAAGAGTTTCATAAAATACTCTGAGGGTATCTCCAGCCGCAGTTTGACGAAATTTTGCCAGATCTACAACATAAAGTGCACTGCAAGATGCAAAATTCAACCACAAATTAGTCTTCTCCAAGACAATCTCATCATAACATAATGTGAGACAACCCAATTCAACTACTAGAATCCCTACCAATATACCGATTAACCCATGTACTTTCATGAAATTCATGTTCATTGTTCAACATAATAGATTCCAATAAAGAATATAGATAGAAAATGTAATTTAAGCATAAACTTTCACCTGATATGATACGGTCTACCTCGTAAATGCTCCTTCCAAAATCCCTGCACAAAAAGAACCCAAATTGTAATTGCATATGCCATAATTTGAGAATTTTGAGGCCAAAATTGAGCTGTAGATACTGAAAAAAGGGATTACTTGTCTCCAAAATTTATAGCCATCCATATCTCTGTTATTATCACAGAACGGGGTGTACGCCAAAGGTCTCCCTTTAATATCCATGTCATAGAGCTCGCCCATGTCTGCACGGATGACCTGATCAGCATCAACGAATATAACCTGCAGATTCGCATAGTAATGAAGAATTTTTTTTGAAAAGAAAAGAAAGAGAGCTTAAATCATATAAGGCTATACAGCTAGCATATATCTGTTCCAACAAAAAAGCTTAGTTATATATACCTTGTCCAATGAAAGGGGAAAAATGACATCCAAAAACAAAATTTTGTAAGCCCAGATAATTCGTTGCTTTTCAGCCTGTTTATGAAGCCATGTGGGCCACTTGTACGTAATTAATTCGTAATCAAAACCATATTCTTGAGCCATATGTGGGATTACATCCTGCACATAAAAGTTAAAACAGTCAATCCAAAACCACACATTATCATTTTCTGCTCAGTCCCTATGAAAATGGTATTCAACCTTGAACTGTGGAGACAAATAATTCTTGATGAACCAAAACTTGACAGGCCGATGAGTGTGCTTCAGTACACTCAAGATCATAATTTTGAGAAAGCGTTCATACCTGTAAAATAAAGCATACCGGAGCAAATGAAAAAAAAAATGCATAGAAGTAAACATTTGCACAGGCCACATTACAAATATCACAAAGGTTGAACATTTAAGCATAACATGTAGCGCATTACAGCGTCATTCATAATCAATTAAGATCCTTATTCCTCAAACACATTTCACTAAAAGGACGTTTTCTCTCTGTCCCAGATAGTTAATGTTGTTCCATTTTAGTTTGTCTAGCACAATAGCGTATCTTACCTTATCAAGTGTGTTTTGTGTAGTGAAAACAAATGTGACAGTGTGACACTAGCATACTTGCATAGTTGCATGTGTTTACATAAAAAGAAATAGGGAAATTAAAAAAATTTAAAAAAAAAAAAGGCAATTTGCCGATTCAATGGTCAACGTTAAAAGAGAGGTGTAGTGTTGGCTTATAATATTCATGGTCTATTAAACATCTCCATTGATTGATAATTGAAGGCAAAAGATGGGATTTCAGCATCTCAAAATCATGCTCATTTTTCGCGTGTTATCATCTTTCATCAAACAAAAATTAGTTAGCATCCTACAATCCCATAACTTGTTTATACAATTGATCCTCTTCCAAAGAAACCTCCCATCCCTTGACTTCACCACTACCTAAGATAAAAGAAAGATCAATACTACAACATCACCGTGAACAATCAGACATGAGACAACTATACTAAGTACCAAGTTTGAAAACATAACTTTTAACAATCAGAATGTTAACAAAGAAGTGCTTTTATTATGATCACCTTCATTAACTCTCATAGTCTTAACAAATCTCTCATGTCAATAAAAATATCATCGACATTACAAAAAACAAAACGCAAAACAACCATCTTCGCTTCCTCTATTTTTATCCAAATAAAACTCAAAACAACTAATTATCTCTTCATATTAATAAATTTGATATTAAAAAGGAAAAATCGACAGGACGAAGTTAAGCTACATGGTCAATGACTCAAGGTATATGGTAATGTTACGACTCTTCCGAGCATCGCAAGCTCAAAGCATGCTTAATAATTAGAATGTACAAGAAGATGGATGAAAAATCCTAGACTTAATCCCTTCAGAAGAAGTTCTAGCAAGCCGGCGTCAAAACTTTCTCAACAAGAGAATGCTATTGGAAATCTAACGCCAAAAGCATAGCAATAAATATAGTCAAGTACAACATAAATAGATAGTAGCTTTGAAATAAAATAAGAAACGGGCTTCACTCACAAGTGTCCAGATGCAACTGAAAATATGTTAATTGGTTTCCCATGACGACCATTTTTACTCTCCTGCAAGAGTTGATGTTCATGTTTTGTTATTAAGACGTTAACAAACAATTAACTTTGGATTCAAATGTCAAATACAAAGATATGTGAATTCAATATGTTCTTCCGGGTATAAATGCCAACATTTGCACTAAATAATGATTTTCACGTCATCAAGTAGTAGACCTAGCAAATAGCTTAGGTCGTGTCATGTTCGTGTCCGTGTCAACATTAAATGGGTCATCATTCCCCAACCTAGACCCAACCCAATTACATAAACAAGCCATTTGTCTCAACCCTAATGCAACCCATTTATTTTTTCTAAAACCCAATCCTACATGTTTACCCCATTTATTTTAGAACATTTCATTTTCAACCCTCTTATCTCGTTTAACCCATTAAACTCATTAACCTAACAATCTTTATAACTCATTAAACCAAAAATGATGATATAATTCTTTTTTTAAAGACGGGTTAGTTGATTATCAAGTAACCCACTCATTAAGACGTATTGGCCGAGATGTATTGGTATAAGAAGTCATCACGTGATCTTTGCAATCATTAGGGGAGAAAATATCTCCCAGAGGCGGCTGCTTACAACGCACATAAACTAACTCAAACGGATAAAGCCCGCAACAGGCCCGATATGAGACTCTGGCCTAATTTGTTTTATAGTGAAAATATCGGTCAAAATAGTCACTATAGATTCATTTAGTCATTAAATGAGACGAAATTGACAACAGATAGTTAAAATAGCTATTATGCTTCAAAGCACTTGCTGTGCAAAATGCAACCAAGTCTGAAAGGGCCGCATCAAGTACATTTCGGAGACACCGTTGCCACGATTGCGACTGACCATGATTTTAAAGACTAATGATGATGATATGAAAATAGTTATTTTGATAAATCAAACATGATAAATATTACAATGCATAACTCCATTGCACATATAATATGCAGAAAGTATCAGTAAAAGTTGGCATTAGTAAAGATCAAAGTCAAAAGGGAACAATAAACTGGGATGGAGGTAGTATTAACTATGAAGATACTCAAAAAATCATGTGCTTCATTTCCATTAACACAAGGGCATGTGGTCATGATCAGTACTCATCAATAAGAGCTCCAAAATATTGGGTTTCTAGTTTAGTGTTTAACTGTTTAAAGCCAGATATTGTCAAGCTCCTTGAAGGAATTCAAATCTTCATGACCAATAATTTGTTAGATAATTTGGCACAAACAGCCCAAAACCAAAATTAAGTAAATGATTTTTCATCTTATTATCATTTATGACTATATGGCAAGAGCACCACCTCCTGATGTATCACATATTATAGGATAAATATCTGTCTAGTATTCGCTCAAATTTATAATAACTGTCAGTTGATACCACACAAATAAAAATGAAGGATAGGAAGAAAAGGTATGTGGATTACCACCATGGGGCTCTCATTCCTTTTCACATGTTGACTTCCACCAATAAGTCCAGATGCCCATTTCAGTAAGTTTTTGTTCCAACTGCTTTGTCCGTCCTGCAATAGATTACAAAAACAAAGCCATAGACTACATTATATCTGGGCCAACAGTCTAAGACAACGCTAAAGCTTTATAAAGGTTTTGAAGGTTGTCACTACCATCGTAAGCTCTATATAACTTCAGGTATGTGTTGATTAGTCGATTTTCAGACATAAGTCTTAACTAAGAGGACTCTTCTCAAAACGCAATGAATATTCTAGCGTGTTGGGATCAGGCTCTAATATTGACTTGAGAGTCAGTGAGACTTGGATCTAGACCAATTTTCCAAAGAGGCTTCTCTATACTCGCAATGAATAAATAAAAAAAAAGAGAGAGAGACAGAGAGAGACCAATCCATTTGACCTTTTCTTTCTCATATTTCTATCTTACTCATATCTCCTCTACGGTCTACGCCATCTTCCCCAACCCCCGAGAAAAAAAGGTGGCATCTATAAAGTACTATTACCCATACCACTTTCTCACAAGGACAAATCAAGAACAGCTATGTAACTCACTTTTTTCCCTTCAGTAGAGTCATCATCAGCAGCAGCATCATAGAGCAATTTTTCCTGTTCCTTGCCCTTCCTCTTCACTACTTCCAAGTGGACGACTTTCCCACGTAAATTATCTATGGTTATACGTTTTGAGAAGGTAGTCCTTTCATTTCCATAATCATCTTCATTTAAAAGGTAGAGTTCAGAGCTTCTTCCTGGGGCAAGTTGCAAGTACCATATACCAGGAGAAACTTTCATTTGCCAATAACCAAGATTTGCCATGACGAGAGTATCCACCAGATGTGGTGTATTTTTGGTCCCAAGTATCATTTGGAGACCTCTTGGGGATTCGTGGGCTTTCTCAAAACAATGACCTGATTGCCACATCCATAAACAAGACAGCAGACACAAGCAGCATATTAGAATAAAAAACATGGGTCTCTAGAAAAATCATCTGACTCAAGAGCCGAAGTGGTCCTTTGATTGACCAAGAAATGGAACTTTGTGTGTTGTTTGATGCCACGAGTTTGCGAAAATGTAGGAATTCCATTTAAATAGAAATTCTCAATTCCTACATGGAGTAATTGGCTTATCTATTCCCCGCTAAATGGGAAGCCTCTCAAATAATTTCCTGTATTAGCAACCAAATTTGCCAAATTCAAGTGGATTTTGTGAATGAAGTTTTTCTCTAAACAGAATTCCTAGGAAATTTGAATTGCTCGATCAACCACACAACACATAAGGATGCACAATGACAGCTTCTACCGAGAGCCACAATACCTGTGAGAACAAGGGCTTCAAGTTCAAAAACAGCTTGGAGTGTTCTTGTCTCTCCTAAGTTCTCAAGCAATATATTATCCAAGTCATGGCTGTCGGTAAAACACACAGAAGTTGAAAGGCACAGGAAAAAAAATTAGCAAGTGAAAAAATATTGAACAAAACAAACATTTTGGACATAAAAAACAAACTTCTCAAATTACCCAACGGGGTCAGAATTAAAACTCTAAAAACCAAGGGACAGTAAGGAAAGACCCTGACAGTCCGTAGCATAAACAGAAACCTACACAGCAATGACGGGCTCCACAAGCCAAGTTTCAGGTACATCAAGGTTCATTGTCAATGTTTTGGATAATGGCATATTTGCAAAGAAGGCCTTGGGTCCATTCACAGTGTTCTCAGAATTGCTAAAATCATCCTACATGAAGCACAAGTGTCAAAAACAAACACAGAAAGAAAATGCATTACTTTTGTAGATCAGAATGATTATCAATACCATTGATGGTACAACATATCTGTAATAATTCTTCAAAGGGAGATCAACAAGCGAACTCTGTCATGAAAAAACAACATGTCAGAAAGAGAATTACTGCATGAATCAGAATATTTTACTCCGTATATTTTATGACAGATAAACCTAAAATTAATTCCACTAGATCACCTTTACCCACCAAATAGGACATACAGAAAGTACAAAAACAATCACAATATCACAACACCGTCCTACTTAATCCCAAAAGATACACCTTAACCTCAAGCACTATGCTAGACATTAAGACTTGTTGACCATTATAAACAGAGCTGGGAAGTCTAACCAGATCTGAATCGCAAACCTCACCCGATAGGACCCAAAAATATTGCGACCAGAAACCGACCTGACTCGACCCGATGATGACCCGTAACCCGATTAAGGTTTGACCCAAAACCGAAACCGAATCCGACCCGAGATGACATGTGACACGAGTCAACCCGATTCATGTACTGACCCGACCCAACTAGCCTATTATAAGATAGCCCGAAAGTGACTCGGAATAAAACAACAATTAAATCATTAACAAAAATAAAATAAATGTTTTTCCGTCCTTATCCTACCGCTTCTTCCATTTTATTTTTACCACTTTAACGATTTTTTTTATTTATTACATTAAAAATAATTTTTAAAAAATGGGACGTTTTTTACATTTTTTTCAAAAATATTTAATTTTTAAGTAAATAAAATGGCATTCATGAAACCGAGGGAGAAAATCGACTATAAAAAAATAGTAAATGAGAACTAACAATAAATTTCAATTTTGACGCCAAAATCAAATATTTGTAAATTAGACTTGGCGCCAAGACAAAATTTTCAATTTTCGACACGGTTTCAAGAATTCAATTTTCGACTTGGCGCCAATGCTCGAAATTCAATTCTTTACCTTGGCGCCAACTTTAAAAATTCAAATTTCGTTTATTTAACTCAAATACATCTTATCTAGATAATTAAAAGGGAAGACATTATGTTTTATTACTCAAAATTTAAATTTTATATTTTGAAACTACAGATATAGAGAATACGGTTATTTACCGGAAAAAAAAAATAGTCGACGAAAGTATTTGTTCTTGGTCATATCTTAAAAGGCCTATCCTTGCAAAGGGATTAGGCAACAAGCGAGAACCACATGTATGCAAACATGAACATAGTTCGTAGATTCATATTCAGGCAGCCACATATATGGATGTATGAGGATGTCTGACAACAACTACAGGTTAATTATGATCCGGTACAGCTAGAAATACATAGAAAAAATCAACAGCTTAAGAATAAGAGTCAATTACTCACCAATGGATTAAGTACAATTCGCATGCTGGGCTGAACATACTTCCACAAGATGTGAAGAAGAGATGTGAGCTTTTGACCTAATGGGCTCAATGGATCAATCACCGCATCAATATGGATGCTGGAGCTTTCAAAGTTCAACAGAACAGCACTGCGAACAATAAAAATAAAAGAACAGATCAACAAATGCACAAATAAAAACAGGAAAACCAATACACTGATTTGCAAAGGATGTAACGATAATTGATAAAACGCGACAAAGACGACAATGAAACAGGAATATTAGAGAGTACAAATGAGATAGTACAGCTAAGGCAGCAAGTAATCTTTGTACCAGACCCGCTTTTCTAGTACCTGTCTTTCAAAGTTACTATGTTAGAATTCTTTTTAAGGTCATTTGAATTGTCACTGTTTTAGCCCAGCAAAGAAAAGAATCCCATTGTCTACAAAGAACACTATTACCTCAACTCTCCCCTTTAGACTTTGGCGGCCGTTGACCTTTAGGTTCGCCAAATATATGTCAAGACCACAGATACGATGTAGAACTTGTCATGCTTAATTTATCAAAACAATTATTTTCACATCATGTTTTTAAAATCTCTGTGAATATTGTATAAAATGAGAAATTATCGGTCAAAGTTGTCAATATTTGACCACGAAAATCAAATGGGGAAATCTATATGAGGTGGAGAGAGTAGAGGCACATAACCCTCATGGCTCAGCTATTCTAGGTAGATACAGTTAAGATTTGTATTCTATGTACATACAGTATAACAAGAAGTAATTGAAATACTAACCAAAGCACTAACCTGTAAGATGACTGCAAAATCTCAAACCGAGCACCCTCAGGACTTCTTTCTCGTGTAGCCATCGAGGAAGAAACTAGCATGATAACGTCACTAATATACTTGCTGCACATTTTACCAAAATGATAATAAGTAGCACGGCCAGAATAGTATCACAGAAAATAATCAAAGTTTTTCTTTTAAAAACAATATCCAGTGTTAGCATCTATATGACGGCAATAAAAATAGCTGATGCTTGTGTGAAGCAAAGCCCTGATTCAAACAAGCTTAATACTGAATGCAAAGCTTATCAAGTTATTCATGTATTTGGTTGCCTATTTGGTTGCCAATTTGACACTATTATTCGGGTATTTGGAGTATATAGAAGGAAAGCTGTAAGTATACTTCATTACACCTTAAGTTAATAAATCCCTATTTTCGTTTGGATTGGCTAAATTTTCCTTTTTTAGATAAGATATAATAGTAATTAACAGACGACACCCATGTACAAAAGATATCATAGAGGGAAAGGTATCCGCTTCTTTCAAAGCGGTTCACCACATTCCATTTGAGGTAATAAATAGCCTTGAAACACTCCCTGTGAACATGGGCTGCGTTTTTTTCTCACAAATTTTCCATTTCCTATTTTGACCGAAAGTAATTGCACAGAATTTGAATAGACGAAGTATCATTTTGAGACTAAGGTTTACTTGTTGATTGAATGATGATACAAATTTGGAAACAAAACCAATAGAGAAAACAACTCGAAACCGTCATCTACACCACTGATCATTTCATAAAAATCTAAGGAAAAAGTAGAGTATCAGCAGTTCAAACATTGTGATGTGCAGTAGAATGAATATTGATCCCTGATCCTGCTAGCTCAACATAGAAATAACAATAATTCAGCTAATCCACATACACAATACATAATGTTACTAATATTAATTTCACTCTTTAAATGCCTTACAAGCATATACAGGTTGGTTTCCTTCAGAGGCGTCCTGGAGGTCCAGTTTTAGACTGATTGGATGCTAATTCAGATTGCAGATAATGAGCAATAACTTTCAGCAGTGAAAAGTACATGACCAATTGCAAATGCATAGGTCATTTTGAATTACTAAAGATATGAGCAAATAAAAAAATAACGAGGAGTAACAAAAAAAGGGGGGGATTAATGGAACATCCACAGACCATTAGTTAGAAACTTGAAATAACATGAAAGCAGATGAGAGAAGTTATACTACCTTGTCAAAGTATCAGGGTCAATATTCTCCCACCTACAATCTTCAATGATTTCAGAAATATGTTTTATTCTCTGTTTGAACTCCAATGATTCCAATAAATGCAAATCGAGAGACAAGAAAGTGTATTCTTCAACAAGGGCAGTCACCTGATATTCGGCACCCAACAAGTGAAGATATTTAAGCATCAAATATCCATCCGAAACAAGCACTGGAAGTGTTCAACACTTCAACCACCTAATTTTTCATATAAAGAAGAGTGATGGCTATACAAAAACACTACGCAATGCCTAGAAGGCTGCTGCCAATGACTAGGTAAAGGGGTCAAGTGTATGTGACTTTACACATACACAGATGTTGATTCCGGATGACTCATAATGTAATTGGGCCTAGATTCCTAGAATTGCATTTATCACTGGTACTTGAAAAATGTAAAAGCGCGTGAAATTTAGTAGTCGCTCTGCTTCACTGAATGTAATACCAAAGCAAAGGAATTGTAAGTATTGAGAGGGGGATGGACTTCATTTTGGGAAATTAAATTAGCAGAAAAGCTTGGCAGAGAAGGTAAACAACAGATATAGAATCTATGTGGTGATCACCAAAAACAAATTAGTTGTAGCTAATTGGTGGAAACGTACCCTCCCATTGGTAATGACTGCATTCAAAGTAGATTCATGCCCAAGTATCTTTTGCAGGAACATAGCCACCTGCACATCATAGAAAACTTAAAGCTCCTCAACGTGGAATTCATTGTCCCTCAAGGGATGAAATTTTTAAAATAACCTGAGCAGCAAATCCAGATTTGAAATTAGAAACACAAACGACAAAAAAAAAAAAAAAAAAAAAAAAAAAACAAAAAAAAAAAACCTTTGAAAACAAAAAAACAACAGCACCGAACAATTTGCAATAGACCATATTTCTAGTCAGTAAGAGGCTAAGAGATGACCTTATTCAGGTGACTTTGCAAATCATCAACAGAATATTCTTTTAGCAGAGATCTATATATCTTGGATGGCAATGTAGTCTCATCTGCTAGATCAGTAACCTTTTTGATAAATGATTCCATTCTATTAATTTGAAGAGATGATTCATGCATCAGATCTTGCTCATATAGAGAGCACAATTGATCCAAGAATTTCAACACTTCCGTCTTGTGGCTGAATAAAAGCATACAAGCACATGAAGAATTTAGTAACGATATCATCACAACTGGATGTGAGATAAATAAAGTTGCTCCCTTGACAAACCCAAAGCAATATTAAATACTCAAGGCCCAGATGTATATTTATCTACAAAACACTCTAACATGTTACCTGTATGAGGATGTGGTAATCTGAACAATCTTCACAAAAAGGAGACCCGGTGAATCAGATGCTAAGTTAGGATGAAATAGTAACCCTATACGGGCTCTTGTGGAACCGTCTCTCTACAAATAAAATTGCCATCAGCTGAGTAAATTACATTCTGACAAACCTACATGACTACAAATGAGAAGTCTTACGAGATAATGTATTCCTTCTCGAAGCAACTTCAACCCCTTTGTTGATGTCAAATCAACAGAAAGAAGATGTGTCACTGGTTTCAAGTCATCAGTAGCTGCAGTGAAGGATGATTAAAGTTCAGATACCAAGCCATACAGCACACTTATATAGTTATAACCAAGCAAAAATAAATCAACCGACACAATGCAAAAACCTACTCTCTGTAGAATGAAGATAGCTTATCTCATGAAGAACGCATTCCTTATCCAAAATTGCACTTGCCAGTGACACAAACTTTGGTTTGACTTTCCCATCAGTTATAATCTGCACAGAATCAAATATGCTGAATATACAATGAAATGTTGGAATATGTGGGGATACGCCACATCTGCACTGAAGTTTGTTGTAATGCCGACATAAAAGTTACTTGATGCATTACCTGGGGATTGTACCGGCGCACACCACTTTCTGACAGAAGTTTATCCAACACATCAGTACGTGAATCTACGTTACCATAGTAAACTTGTTCCTGTATCCTAGGTAGCTCATCATTCATACCATTCAGTAGAGCTTCCTGGACAAAATAATCACAAATTGTGATGTGATTCGTTAACTGCTCAGAAAGACAGAAACTAACTGACAGTGATATTCAATGTAGTCTACAAAATTATCGTGCAGAGCTCAGCCTACTATTCTGACTTATGTTCAAATGATGCAAACTTCGACTGAGATTATCTCAATATATGCAATACATACAACAGTTTCAGAATAAAAATATCATACTCACTCCTATTCTGACTTATGTTCCTTAATTTCTGTCAAAGGTTTAGTCACCATTTCTTCCCTATTTTTTTATTTGGATATATAAAGTTACATGAATGGACTGTTCTCAGCCCTACTTAAGCACACTAAAGGCACCCCCAGCCTACCCACCATAAGATGACTAAGATCGCAGCCCATCCCCCTCACTCACTCCTCCCCGCAATCGCCATGGCCTACCCACCCACCCATATTCTCCTTCACAACTTATCACGCCAGTCAATACCCCCCACAATCTATCCTAATCCTAACCTTCAAGCCATTCACCCACCATGACCACCACATACACCCACCTAGCCACAGCCGCTCTCCATACCTAGTCACGTTATCTCTTATCGTCAGCACCACTTTTTACCCAACACACCCACCCCAAGCCTCGAAAACCTAGCACCCCCCCCCCCCAAAATACCCCCCCCCCCAAAAT
>JAOWBH010096952.1:0-14307 GCA_028566215.1 Silene coronaria | reverse complement strand
CACACTTGCAAAACCAATGATAGAGGACACCTGTTATGCCATAGATGTTATCGATGAGTTAGCATTTGATTCTTGGTTGGGTTCCCTGATTAGGGACCCGTTAGAGGCTTTGATGGTTCTTGATTCATGTGCAGGTAACCTGGAGAGCAATGACACTGTATTGGATATGCTAGAGGCTGGTTTGGAAGGGCGCGATCTCACTACTGCTGAAGGTGAGACGGTAAAAAGGTTGGTAGACATCTCTTACTCAGTTGAGGTAAAGAAACCAGAGCTAAAACCCCTTCCCTCTCATTTAAAGTATGTCTTTCTAGATAATAATGAATGTTATCCAGTCATTGTTAATGTTAAGCTAGATGATAGCCAATTGTCTACATTGTTGGTTGTCTTAAAAAAGAATAAAAAGGCTCTTGGTTACAGTCTAGAGGATTTGAAAGGCATTAGTCCTGATATTTGTATGCATAGGATTGAGTTAGAAGCCGATGCCAAACCAAGTCGTCAGGGTCAACGTAAGTTGAACCCGAAAATGCAGGAAGTAGTCATGAAGGAGGTTATGAAACTTTTAGATGGTGGTATTATTTATGCGGTCTGTAACTCCAAGTGGGTTAACCCGGTTCAGGTAGTCCCGAAGAAAGGAGGGACTACAGTGGTGAAAAATGATAAGGATGTGTTGATTCCGACCCGCGTCGTGACTGGGTGGCGGATGTGCATAGACTATAGACAGTTAAATGCCGCCACCAAAGAGGATCATTTCCTCCTTCCCTTCATAGATCAAATGCTAGAAAGACTTGCTTCTCATAAGTTTTTCTGTTATCTAGATGGGTACTCGGTGTTCTTTCAGATCCCCATCCATCCCCGATGATCATGAAAAGACCACGTTTACTTACCCCCACGGCGTATTAGCTTATCGCAGAATATCGTTCGGTTTGTGTAATGCTCCAGGTGCCTTTCAAAGGCGCATGATGGGGATATTTTCTGAGTATATCAAGTCGATCATGGAAGTTTTTATAGATGACTTCAGTGTGTATGGTTATGACTTTAATGATTGTTTGACTAATTTGGATAAAGTTTTGCAGCGTTGTAGTAAAGTCAACCTAGTCTTGAACTGGGAAAAGTGTCATTTCATGGTCAATGAGGGAGTTGTCCTTGGTCATTTAGTGTCAGACAAGGGCATCCAAGTAGATAAGGCAAAAGTGCAAGTGGTTGAGCAACTTCCCCCTCCCGTTAATGTTAAGCGAGTAAGGAGTTTCCTTGGTCACGCCGATTTTTACCCGCGACAATGTTAAGGGAATAAGGAGTTCATGGCATTGTCAATATTTAAACGTCCCTTAATTGGAAGGTTATACAAACGAATCCAAAAGGGAGTAAAAAACAACGGTACCTCGGTCGGAATAGCATCATCCAGGAGATCATGAAGCACGAAGATATGTCTTTCAAAGTGCCAAGGTTGTTCTTGTAACACCCGTGCCTTATCCTCCTCTTCCTCAAAGCGAAAAATAAATATTTTTTTCTTTTTCTCAACTACTTCCCCGGTCATTCCACCCCTAGGCTTCCACACTTGCATCATTGTGTCGATTAGGGCTTTAAGATTTATATGCCGCTCTGTCCATAATCGACCAACGATACAATGGTGTTTAGTTTCTTCATTAACCGATTCATCAATTAGCCACTCGACTTTATTATTCTCGTCATGAATATCTTCATCACTTTTACCCCCGTCATCAATACAGGGCTTATTAAGATTAAGATGTAACATATTTGTATTTGTTTGAGTCATGATGGACAAAAGAACGCAGAGAAGGAGAAAGACAGAAGATTAGAGAGAATTATTGAGGTAAACGAGAATTGATTTGATCCCTGCAAGAGCAAGGATGAAAACTAGGCGAAAACCCTAGAGAAAACCCTCCCAAGAGAAAACCCTAGAGGGAACTTCTTCCCGATGTGAGCTTAGCTTGATAGTAATTTAAATTTGTTTTGCCCAAACTAAAAGGTAAAACTACTTGGATATTGATTCGACGTGAGGCTTAACTTTAATTCAAATGAAACTTAATCGAAACTTGTCACAAATAAATCAATGTAACAATGATCAAACGCCAAAATATACCCAAAAATAAAGTGGTCATAACGTAACTACCCCCATTAATTCCAACTAACTAATTCCCGTTCACTTTCTCTTTCTCTCTCTTCTTTCTTTTAACTAACTTTCCCGCCAACCACCATTGCTGTAAACTCCATTAATCGCCATGTCGGAAGCTTCAGAAGAAATCGCAACGCCTACTGTTCCCCAAGAAAACCCACCACCTGATCCTAATTATACCTTTTACCTTAAAATGAAACCTCTTCGCACATTGAAGCTTGCAATTAAAGCACTCACTAATCCTACATTCAGCGATGATGGGTTCGGGATGATTGAGGCCGCTACTGAAAGTCTCGCAATCTCGGTTAAGAACAATGATAATGCTACTGCTACTCTATTGCTAAAGTCTACTGGTATGATCGAGTTTCAGAACTACCCACCGCCGCCCATGGTTGATTTGTTGGCTCCTTTGCATTTAATTTCTCAACGTTTTCCTCGTAATCTTGACGGTGACGATGATACTGTCACTATTTTTCATGTTCAAGGAACTGATCGACTTCACTTCGAGTTTGGTAAGTTCGTCATCTATCAATTTTATGTTTAAGGTTGTTTTCTTTGTTGAAAAATTAATCAGGATTAAGATTTTGATCATGAGAAAGTTCGTCGATGTTGATCTAAAATAAATGAAGATTATGATGCTGATTCATAAAAATGTTCAGAAAATTTCTTTGATTCGGATATTCTGCCTTCATGATTTTCGACAAGAATGCAAGGAAAATGATTATGCGGTGGGGTCACCGGTTGACTATTGTTGCATTGATGCTAGACTTAAGCGATTGTATAATATAAGAACCGATGTTCTTTGGTTGATCTGTAATTAGGTTAGTAGTCTGTAATCTGTATGTAGCTTACTGATTTAATCAATTTTGAAAGCCGCATGTTGTTCTTGGAATTAACCGATAATTTTGTTTTGCGTCTTCTTGTTTTCTGTTTTTGATCAGTTTGGGTCTACTTTGAGTCGTCCGCTTCAAGTTCAGGTTCGAGTTAGGTTTGGTCGAGTCAGTTTCCTGCTGGTGTATTTTGCGCTAATCCTTGTTTTAGTTCCTCTGTATTCTTGTTTTGTTTTGCTAATTTGGTTTTAAGCAGGAACTGTCCCTCCTACTGGTTTTTGGGCTGAAATCGTCGTAATTCCTCATGTTCCAATGTTTCCCTACTTCACGCTCTTCAGTGCGAGTACTGTACCAGTTGATGACCTGAAGGAGATGATTGACCATAAGCTTCAGATACAAGATCTGAGTAATGATACAGGTATACGATGCTTTCATCTTAATTACGTATATAGAAACGAAATCTGAAAAGCGAAAAAATGGCATCTGTATATTTAATTTCCTGAACTTGCTTACAGTTTTTAATGAGATTGGAAGCGACAAAAAATCGGAGTATCACTATAGCCAGAATGAGGTAACTACTACTCTGTGCTTTCTCTTTTCGAACATTCTATCCGAAATTGAGTAATGGAAGATTGGATGGAACTAAAATGACTGAAATTTGAACAGCTTACAGAACCAACCTACCAGGCACTGTTCAATTGGAGGTATGTTAGGTTGATGAAGGAGGCGTCTTTTCTAGCCGATAAAGTTAGTCTGCACTTGCTGGCAATTCCGGAGCAGCACGTCTTGTTTCAGTTCCACATGGGAGAATTAGCTGATTTGTTGCTAATAAAGAAGTCTGTTTTGGTGATCCCTGAAATGTCCGCAGAAGAGGACTCACTAGATGAAGATGTCAGCGAATGTATTCCCCTTGATACCGTCTCTATTTCCTAGCTGCACTGAATCGAGCATAATGGATTTTGATCTCTATTAGTACATTTTGATCCAACCAAACAATTTATGCTGCTGGTTTTTGAGTCTTCAGTTCATTTTCGGTAACCAAAGTTGTATAAAACTCTCTTGATATACACGGCTGACTTGTTTCAGCCCGGTAATCAAATTTTAGATGATTCAAATCCGACCATTAGGGAAAGTATAGAGTTGGTTTCAGACCGGTTTCAAAACTAGCAGACCTACAGGGGGTAACACTAGCCTCGCTCGGTCTCTTCATTTTTCCTTTGTTTTCAGTACCGAGTAGAGCATTTTCAGAAAGACCGCCCCCAATCTTCTTGCGAAGAAATACATAGCCAAAATAGCATTACTCTCAAATGTTACTATTGGATATAGCCTAAGAAGGTTGTTATAGGTTAGTTGCGTGGGCTTTGGTAGAAGTTAGTTATGGGCTTGTAAGTTTGTTACATAGGCTGTTATAGGTTGTTATAAGTCGGTTAGTAGTTATTATAAATACTACAACCAAACACAATGTATTCATAACTTTTGATGATTAATCAATAACAAATACTCAATATTATTCTCTCATATTAACAATCTCTACAAACAACTTATATTCTATATTTTTACATGGTATCAGATTAAAGGTTTCGATTTCTGGTTTTATGATTCCTATGTTCTTGGTTGGTCTGTTCATCCATCCGCTTTTCCAAGATTCGTAGGTAACAATCTGATTGTTTACACGCTTCCGCTACCAATTATCTTTCATATTTTTAGTTTCAATTTCATACAACAGTTTAGATATTATCATCATGCCTGATTCTTCTTCCACGAGTTCTGTTTCTGGGTATGAGTATTTTGATGACCCTCTGTTCTTAGCACAGTCTGAAAATACCAATTCCAGTCTAGTTACTCGAGTTTTTGATGGACACGATTTTCTGGGCTGGCGAAGGGATGCGTATATGGCACTTGTGTCTAAAAATAAGGAGTGTTTTGTAGATGGCACTTATGTTCAGCCACCTAATACTGATAAAAAAACATAACCAATGGAGGAGATGTGATTACATGGTTAGGGGTTGGATCTTGAGTTCTTTAAGTCCATCTATTAAGGAGAATATGAAGTATGTTAATTCTGCCAAGCAGTTTTGGAATGAGTTACTTGAAAGGTATGGTCAGGCCAATGCCTTAGAGATATATCAGTTAAAGAAGGAGTTAGAGGCAATTTCTCAGGAGAATACCTCTTTATTCGATTATTATGGCAAAATGAAGTGTTATTGGGAAAATTTGGATGGTCTGAATCCTCTGCCTGTTTATCCTGTGGCAAAGTTGATTTGTGCACATGCTCTTTGATCAAGAAATTCTTTGAGAGAAATATTGATGAGTTTGTCTGATATAACATTGTTGTCTAATATTCATGCTTTATCCGTTCCTATTAAGGTTGGTCTACCTAATGCGTCTATTAAGTTAGTTCATAAGCTTGGTGATGTTCAATTAACTGATAGTATTAAGTTACTCAGTGTTTTCTATATTCCTGATTTTAAACACAATCTCATGTCTGTTGGTAAGCTAATTGATCATAATTGTTTATCTGTGATTTTCAATGCTCATGATTGTGTTTTTCAGGACCCTTCAAGTAAGTTTGTCATTGCCAAAGGGAGCAGAGTTGGAGATCTTTATAGATTCTCAAATAATAATAATGCTTTACATACTAGGATTGTTAATCTTGTTAAACATTTACTGAGTTCTAAGTTGTCTCATGTAAATTCTTGTGTGTCTAATAGTTCTCATGTAATAAATGGTTCTTTATATTTGTTTCACGGAAGGTTTGGTCATATGTCTATAAAAAAATTCAAATATGTTTCTAATGTCAAGACAGCAATAAAACCAGATTTTTTTTGTGATACTTGTATTCTTGCTAAACATCATAGGCTTCCTTTTCAATTATGTACTAAGAGAGCTTGTTCTTGTTTTGATTTGATACATATTGATGTCTGGGGTCCTTACAAAATCCCATCAATGTCTGGTGCTAAGTATTTCTTAACTAACTTGGATGATTACTCCAGGAATACCTGGACAATTTTATTTCAGAATAAGGATCAAGTTCCTGGTTTGCTTAAAGATTTTATGTCTTATATTTTGACTCATTTCAATAAAACTATTAAAACTATAAGATCTGATAATGGCACTGAGTTTTTACAGCAGCATTGTTCAGGTATTTTCAAGTCTATGGGAATTGTTCATCAAACTAGTAGTGTTGGTACTCCTCAACAAAATGGGAGGGTTGAAAGGAAACATAGACATTTGCTTGAAACTGCTAGGGCTCTTAAAATTCAGGTCAATTTACCTATTAAGTTCTGGGGAGATTGCTTGTTAACTACTACTTATCTTATAAATTTAATGCCTTCACCTGTCATTGATAATAAGACTCCTTTTGAGCTTCTTTTTGGACAGTTGCCTAGTTATTCCAATCTTAGAGTTTTTGGTTGTGTATGTTTTGCTACTATGCCTCCCACTTTTTCTGATAAATTTGGCAATAGGGCTAGAAAATGTATATTTATTGGTTATCCACACAATCAAAAAAGGCTACAGGTTGTATGATATTTCTATGCATAAAGTTTTTGTGAGTAGAGATGTTCTTTTTAGAGAGCAGGAATTTTATTTCAAAGAAAGTTGTTCTGAAGCTATGGATATTACTTCCTCAAGCTTAAATCATTATATATCCAATTGTTGATATGGTTATCCAGCCTCATCTACTATTATTATTCATATCTCTTCTAATTCTGATCCTCCTGAGATCATTGATAATTCTGGTCCACCTGAGACCACAAGTGATACTGTCATACCAGATACAACTGTCATTTCTGGTGATCATACTATTGAGACCTTAAGTACATCTCTAAATGAGGTACTAAGGAGGTATGTTCGACCAAGGCAAATGAGTACTAGGTTGAAGGGTTATCATTGTGGCAAAAAGCTGCCTACTTCTAGCCATACTTCTGCTAATGCTGCAATACTTCAGACAGAGATTTTGGGACATCTACAGGATTTTGACTCTGAGTATATAGCCTCTCTTGCATCTGTATTGGGAAAACAGGAGCCATATAGGTATTCAGAAGCTAGTACTGATGCCAGGTGGGTTGAGGCAATGCAGAAGGAAATTCAAGCCTTAGAGGAGAATCAAACTTGGGGCTTGGTACAACTGCCTCAAGAGAAGAAGCCACTTGGTTCCAAGTGGGTTTATAAGATAAAATATAAACCAAATGGTTCAGTTGAAAGGTTCAAGGCAAGACTTGTTGCCAAAGGTTTCAATAAAATCAAGGATAAAGAATATAAACACACCTTTTCTCCAGTTGCTAAACTTACTACAGTCAGAACACTCTTACCTGTTGCAGCTATGAGAAACTGGCCATTATTTCAATTAGATGTCAACAATGCTTTCTTACACGGATTTCTAGATGAAGAAGTTTTTATGACTGTTCCTGAAGGGTATTCTGCAGCTAAGGGTATGGTTTGTAAGCTCAAAAAATCTTTATATGGGTTGAAACAAGAATCTAGACAGTGGAACAAAGAATTGACAAAGTATCTTCTGCAGTTTGGATATGTCCAGTCTAAACAAGATTAGTCTTTGTTTACTAAGTTTGATTCAGATACTGAAAGTTTTACAGCATTATTAGTCTATGTTGATGACATCTTATTGACTGGCACTTCTATTTCTGAAATTGAGAATGTCAAAAAAGGGTTAGATGCTGCTTTTTCTATTAAAGATTTGGTTCTTTGAGATATTTCTTGGGATTGGAAATTTCCAGGAATTCTGAGGGAATTATGATAAATCAAAGGAAATATATATTTGATATTCTTAAAGATTTACAGATGGAAGGATGCAAATCAGTATCATTCCCCTTTCACAGGGTCTCAAGTTGAACAATGAGGATGGTGTACCTTTAGAAGATCCTGAGCAGTATAGAAGACTGATTGGTAGACTTTTGTATTTAAATCTCTCAAGACCTGATCTTTCCTATATTGTTCATCACCTAAGCCAGTTTGTTAGCCAGTTAAGAAACTGTCATATGCAAGTTGCTATTCATGCTGTAATATCTGAAAGGCACAATTAATGCTGGTTTGTTTTATAAATCTAATTCTACTGCTGATATTACTGCATACAGTGATGCTGACTGGGGACAATGTCATCTCACTTGTCGATCTTTGAGTGGCTATTGTATATTTCTTGGAGGTTCCTTAATATCTTGGAAGACAAAGAAGCAACCAACAATTAGCAAAAGCTCTGATGAATCAGAATATAGGAGCTTGTCATTCACTACTTCTGAACTGATTTGGCTTGATAGATTATTAGCAGATCTCAGGGTACCTATTACTAAGCATATTCCTCTTTATTGTGATAACAAGGCTGCCATACATATTTCTGCCAATCCTGTTTTCCATGAAAGGACTAAGCACCTTAGCATAGACTGTCACTATGCCAGGGAGCAACAAGACAAGGGATTTTTATCTACTAAATATCTCAGGACTGGCATTCAAATTGCTGATATTATGACAAAGGCACTTCGTTCTACACAGGATAATTTCCTTTCTCACAAGCTTGGGTTGTCTTTTTCCAACCTTTAGCTTGAAGGGGGTATATTGGATATAGCTTAAGAAGGTTGTTATAAGTTAGTTAGTCTCTTGGGCTTTGGTAGAAGTTAGTTATGGGCTTATAAGTTTGTTACATAGTTTGTTATAAGTCGGTTAGTAGTTATTATAAATACTACAACCAAACAAATTGTATTCATAACTTTTGTATGATTAATCAATAACAAGCATTCAATATTATTCTCTCAAAATAATAATCTCTTACAAACAACTTATATTCTAGAATTTTACAAATTTGGACTCTCTTGTATTTCAATTCTAGTAGACGGTATTCAAGTTTAAAGCGTATGAAAACGAAAATCCAAATTGAATGCTAATTGTGGAGCGAGAGTAATTAATTCTATTTGAAACATGGTGGGGGCCACCAATTTTTTTTTGTTTTTTTTTTCCAAAAGATTTCAGCCAATGGAAAGCCAGGAAAATACTTTCCTTTAATACTAAGGAGATTGTAACTATTAAATTTGTAACTAGCCCTTGCATGCTTTGTTAGTTTGTTGTATCTTTTGTAAAACGTTTCTTCAGTTAATGAAATTACCCAAAGTTAATTTTGGATCTACACATACGAGCATATACAGAACCTGCCTAAGCTAAGAAACGTACGCACATGTAAATTATGGAAAAAAACTTGAAATATACAAACTATAATCCGAGACTGGTAAAATATTAGACTAACAAATTCTTGGCTTGCGAAGTATTGAATAATGCTGGAATATTGATATGTCTATAGTGGAAACATAGATATAAGTCTAAAATGAAGAATGGACTAGTACGTAAATGACGTCGTCTTAATTAATGTACGCACCTCTGTGTTTAGTCCATTTAGAGAGTGAATGCATAGTCAAGTCTTAAGTTCAAAGCTGTTTTATGACATGAGAAAATTAAACTAAGAAAATCAAACATTATTAATACGAGTATCATTTTACGCCTTGTATATATATATACAATTATACCATGTTTTAATTAATGTCACAAGAGTACGTATTTTAAAAAATCGTAAATAACAAATTGTTTTGAATTTATGATTACATTAGAAATTTAAAAAAATCAACCAAATATATTACCCTAATTTACGCTATTACACCTTCTAATTTATGATTCATTCATTCTTCAAAGTATACCTGGAAAGCGGGTCAGCCGGGTCGGGTTGGGGTCAATTTCGGGTTTGCAAGGATTTCGGTCGAGCCAGGTCATTTTAGGTCAATTCTTATCAAGTTATTTTTATATAATAATCAGTTTGAATCAATAAACATTCAGATCCAATTATATTGGACAGGTCAATTTTGCCACGTCTACTCCAAAGTATGAGATAGGACCTTGAAAACATATACTGAATAGTAAACAGAAATAACGATTTGTCAATAGTCAAAATGCTCAACAATTGTGGCACCGTCGGTCCTGGTCTGCATCACAATTAAGTCAGTAGTCACCACTCATCAGTAATAGATTTCAGCACGAGTATTTTTATTGCAACGTAACAACCTGTATTATCATTTTGACGAGACTCCTAAATGGAAAATCATAAGCTTATCCTCACGAATTCGTTTTTCTTTTTTCCAAATGAGCGAAATATATCGTGGATCACCATCGAACTCCCAACTTTACGGTTGAAATAAGAGAGTTCTTAGTCTCTTATCACTTATGTTAACTCTTATTCTTAGCTTATCATGAATTAATGATACGTGAGTGTTAAAGGGTCCATCGAAGACATTTCATTAAATCGGAACATGAAAGTCAAGGGGCTCAAAGCTTAGTAATCGGTGCATAATGTGGTAAAAAACATTAAGGCTAAATAGTCAATCCGATGACGATTTTCGTAATAAAATGTCCAAAAGTGTTGATTCAAATGCTTAAGTGCTAAGTCTATAAGTAAATAATGTATTTATAGGCTTAATTTGCTTTAAATATGCATGTCTTGCAAATCGCATATATATACTTATTTCATCTTGTTTATATTGTCCTACTTTTTATTTTGTATGGATTTAAGGAAAAAAAATATAACGATGAGTGATTTATAGTGTTAATACTTACTGAATTTAGAAATGAGAGAATAATTTTAGATGAAAGAGGATAATATAAAGTGAAATGGGGGGAGTACAAATTTTATTAAGCTATTTTACAAAATAAGCTTCAATAAATCCAAAGAAATTAACAAAATGAGGCTCACCTTAAAGAAATCACCCAAAATGAATCAATGCATGAAGCTAAAAAAAGGGTATTAGTCGTTTTAAGTGAAGAATCAATCATAATTTTTGGTATCAATAACGAAAAGAACATTATATTACCTTTTAGGGCTTGTTTGGGCTAATGGGAAAAGAGCAGTGAAAAAACTAAGGGAGTAACAATTTGGGGTTATTTTAGTACGAGGGTAATTATTCATCTAGGCAACTCATTACTTCCATTAAAGGGGTAATGTGTTACTCACCTTCCCCCATGGGTAACTATTACAGGAATGATGCATATTCTCTATATTGAACAAATATGAATTTATTTTGTACATAATGCATTAATTACACATTTGTCAAACCTGAAAATAGATTACTCTAATAAGAATTCTCTTAACATTCCAAACTTGAAAATAAAAAACATATTACTTTATGGACTAAATTCTCCGGTAATTATTTCCCTTAAAACATATTACCCCAATAATTTTTTTCCTTCGTTACAAGCGAGAGCCCTTAAGTGGAGAAACAATCCTCCAAAATGGACTTCCTTAAATAGGAAACAATGAGATTGAATTTTCTATCATTAAACTCTTATCTTTTCATTAATCTTTTCACAAACTAATATTTTTTCCATTAAACTCTAAATTTAATGTTAATTAAAATAAATAAATTTTTGTAACCTATATAATTTTATTATAAACTCATAAATTACAAATTGCTAATATGCTTTTATTAGAGAATTATTTGACGCATATTTATTATTCCGTATAAAACAATTATAAAACTACTAATATTAGCTTTGTGATAAAAAAAAAATCATTGAAAAATGAGAACATTTATAAAATGAGTCACATTAGCATACACATTTATTTGAAGGCATTATTTATTTTTCTTGATTAGTTTTGATGTTTTTTTTTTCTCGAATCAAAATAAATTGATACTCATCCTAGTCTGAGTGTTGGTTCCATTTCTTTTGGACACCAAAATTAAGGAAATGAATTTGGACCACACAATACACCATACCCCACATGAAATTGAATTTGGACCACACACAACTTACCAAAAAAAGGAAAGAGGAACCAACACTCGACTAGCATGGAAATGGAAAGAGGAACCAACAATCAGACTAGGATGAGTATGATTTAAGATGCAAGCCCGAGTTACCCTTTGATGAGAGGTATTGGGTTGAAGCAGATAACATAATGGCTGCTTCTGTAACACGCTTGAAAGAAAAATGCAGTGACAATTTGCCATCAAAACTGTTGGAATTGTGTAACCTTATTTCTTTAAGTTGCATCAAGTTTATGTTGTTATTATACTACATGTTAAATGTCATTAAACTAAGAGGGAGTTATAGATAGCATATACATTAATAGCTAAGGGAAGTTTAAAGTCAAGTAAGTTGTATGGTGCATGGTGCACGCAGTCTGTGAGAGGTTCGTGCACCACACGGGCACATAGTTCCGTTCCCCAATACATTGACCCTGCTGTGATAGCATCTCCCCTAAAAATAGTGAATTTTTTGGCTCCTCTGGGCCTTTTTTCTTTGGCATGGTAGATGTATATAACATAGAAAACAAGTGCTATAAACTTAGGTTAAGTCGGATGATGCTACCTTGTTCAATCATTAACCATTGTCCATTGGTATCCCTCTTAAACACGCGTGGCTGTCCCATTCGAAACACGTCCTTCCAGTTTGAATGTTTGATCAAATAATCCCACTGCCTACAGGAAATAGAAAAGGTATTAGTATACATGATATTCTGAGGTAAATGCTGTGGACCACCGAGATTAGTCTATCCAAATCCCACACTATCAATCAAACTCAACTCATGCCTAGCAATCAAGGAAGTGGCTTCATTTCCATTTGAAAAGGGTCGTCAGTTTCTTGCCACACTTAGTACTTTCATGAATTCCGTACCACTTGTTTCATTTTGGTGTAAAACATCCAGTTTTCTCCTGATTCAAGCAGGGTAGGGCGATAACGGCGGTAAAGTTCTCCTTTTTGCCTTTTAACACCACCACATTGCGAGGGTCACAACCATGAGACCACGTGAGACCTCGTGTTAAGTTAGATTAACTCCCAAGACTTGACCTAAGTTCTCAGGGGTTATACACCACAATTGTTGTATATATCACAATGGACCAACTATTGGATTTATGTAAACTGCATCCAGAGGGGGGACTCCCTCATTTACAATGTGATAATCTTCAACATTGTATCTCAAAACCCACCCCAAATGGGCTACGAAAAGTTCAGTCTTACTCAACTACTCTAGAATGAACCAGCATGCAAGAGCTACACAATGACACATTAACGACTACACCAAGATCCTGCCACGCTACCATATACAAAGGTCGGGGCCAAATAGGGAACAAAATGTGAATTCTCCTCAGTTATGTTTCTCAGACTTTACATATTACTTCGTGTACCCATGTCCAACACATATGTATGAGAACTGGACACTTCATTTCAAACCAAAAACATGTTTATTTTTCAAAAGGAAGCAGAGTCTGAGACGTGTCGGATATATGCTAGACGAAATCTGAGTAACATACCTCCTAATACACCAAAAAGACAGGAGGGGTGTTACCATGTTAGGAAGTAGACTTATTGTTGTTGGTACTTTTGACAAAGTAATATACAACAGTCAGAAAACATAAGAAATTAGTACTTGTATTTTCATCTTCTTGAAGTTGGAAAAGAGGAACCTAACATTAGAGAGGTACCACATTACACATTAACTTGATAAATCCAATAGCTAAACAAGCACGCTGACTTCTTACTTGACAATCAGTAGCAATCAGAAACCTCACGCTACATAGATGTTAGGAATCAAGACAATTTGACAGCGTCTGTGAAGGAAATTCAAACCTTCTTTGATTATATACAAAATCTGGTGCCTCAGCATAAGGCGACGTAGAACATGTGTGAAGGATTTCTGAATCAGGCAGCTGCTGCAGATAAGTAGCCATTTGAACCTTACGCACACTCCTGAATCAGAAGTGACAACATCAGAACATGTCAGTATAAAATATACACAGAAATCAAATTCTTCTAACATATACATCATTATATTTGTCATCCTCATCTTTCAAGACACTCTAATATCTGCCAGATTATATGAGCGAATATCATCAAATTAGCACTCTTGTGAAAGCATCATTCGATCTGAATTTGAATCTATATGTTCCATAACCTTCGAAAAATATACTCCGTAATAACATAATGGAAAAGCTAATATATTAAATTGACCAGCTTGAAACAAAATCTACCAAGAACTTGGAGCAATGATGAACTGGTCTGTCTCAGTGTCGTATGTGTCCAATAATTTTCCCCTCCAACGAGGGTCCTCAAATGAAGCAGAAAGCCGAATTCTTCTTACAAGTTCATCTGGACACCTTGTTGTCTCATCAAAAATTGCTGGGGTAACAGCTCCAGTCATAGTTTCCATCTGGAATGCGACAACAAGAATTTAGAACTTTAATATCCTTAAAATCATAAACTAGTATCAAATTTGATGTAGGAGGGAGCAAAATTTGATACAAATCTTAACAGGGGGTGCCAAATACCACGTCCTGTCATGACCAAGAGGAATGTGAC
>JAOWBH010096841.1:0-14308 GCA_028566215.1 Silene coronaria | reverse complement strand
CACTCTTACAGCTCCTGATGCATGAAAACAACAGTAACTGCTCCTTCAGTATCTTTTGGTAGCCGATAAGCTACTAAAAGATCATCATCTCCTATCAGGGACAGTGAATCAACTGGATCTTCCAGAAAACGAATAATACGGTGGTTGAATATCTGAAAAAAATATGTTTCATGTTAAAAACGAGGATATTGGCAAATAAAATTAAACCCATAGTATTAAATCCATAGGGGCATTAAACAAGTCATAAGCGAGGCTTACCTCAGCCACCAATAATGTCTCATCCACAGACAATGAACAAGCAGTGGCCAAAGCCTGAATGAGGTCTTCCCTTTTCCCATACTTAGGCACAGTGACTGTCATCACAGTACGACTGGAGTCACCAACAGTGTTCATGACTGTCAATGCCATCGTCCGCATTGTGGTTGAAGGTAGGGGTAGTGATACATACATGAAGGGATCAAAAGTAACTGAAACCTTTCTGCAAATTGGACAAACTAAGGTGGACTTATATTAACCCTACAACAGATAAACGAAAATATAAGCAACAGTCCAGAGCAAACATCGAGTGCAAAACTGCAGAAGTGTTCACATTATTATCCATCAGAAAAACTATTTCAAATTCAATAGGCAAGTTTATGACTCATAAATAAAAAATAAAAATAACAACATCAACAACTACAGTACTGCCCAAGTGCTTAGAGGGTTTCCGTGAATTGCGGGCAAAGAGGCGGTCACATGTATACAATTTTAGCCCTCTATTAGCAATACATAGAGGGATGACAAACATTTTTCTGCAATTATTGTGTGTAATTATTGTATATAATCTCAATCTAATTAACTTGATAATACATTCATACAATTCAAATTATTGCAATTTGAATGAATTTTAATTAGAAATGCAACAGAATACTGAATCTCGAAGGATTGCTTATCTCTCCACTCTCGGTAGAATACCTGAAACAATACCAGAATCAAACTGAGCTAAGAACGCAAACGAAATTAAACATAGGCACTGCGGTGTGATATGACCTCTAAACTTGACGGAAAATTAGGGAATCTAATATCGAAAAGCAAGCAGGAAATAGATGGAACTCAACATAAATTGGTGAAGATCTTAATAGTATATACCTGAGAATGCTTAGATCGGTGACAACACGATGCATCATAACACGAGCTGCATAGATTTCCCAAATAACGCCAAGCAAACACCATCGTAGCAACCACCACTTCACCGGGAACCAAACTCTCAGTTTCGGACACCACAAATTCCAACCGCAGGGTTGCAAGCATCATAAGAAGCTACCCACCAAAAACGAAATCAAAATCGCAACCAGAAAGATGAACAAACAGCGAGCATGCATGTTAAAATCGAAAAAATTGTACCCTTGACAATAGTAGAAGCAAACTGAATTAGGAACATAAATGGAACTTAACATCGAATATAAAAGGGAAAAAGTACCTCTGTTTTCTCTGATGAGAGGTGAGCGATAGGTGAAGATCTGAATCGATGAGGATGAGGGACAAGGGATGAGAGATGAGAGATGAGAGATGACTGATGAGAGAATGAGTGGATGAGTGGATGAGGATTGAGGAAACACAAAGAACGGAACAAGGATGTGGCTGTGAGTGAGGGAAAAATGGAGGGCTGAGATCTTAAGGGTGAAATCTAACGGCCAAATTTATTTTTGGGTTGGCACTATTCATGGCTACAGTACATTGGCATTTCTCTCTTTTCAAAGTGTAAGGATATTGTTTGTTTGGAGCTTGGACCAGAGAATTGAGGTTATTAAGTCTATCATATTCTAAATGCGATAAGCAACTGATTTCCCATACATAACAACGATATGAATAAACAACGAATCAAACTGAAAAGAATCAGTATAACCAACAATTGCTTTTAAAAAGGTGAAGAACAGTATACCGGCCATTATGTCTTTAGAATACTATCGGGTGTTCAGGTCCCTTTTAAAACAACATATAATCTAGGATACCACTTGCTTCGTCTACAAGAGATGCGATTTTAAAATAAGTCTTAAAACTCTAAATGTGTCTATGTCATGCAAATTCGGTTACCCTAAGTCATTATTATATGTCATACAGGGGTTGGAGTGCGAATTTGGAGACATTTTTTATTAGGGGCTCGGTTGACCCGAAAAGGCGAAAACTATGGATAATAACCTTCAGAAATAACACCCGTGACAGAATCAAACGGTGCCAGTAAAAAAAACGAAGCTGGTTGGGGGTTAGAATTCTAACTGCAGGGTCGCAAGCAATCCAAGTATAATAAAAAAACCATTAAAACAGTTACGACCGAACTAAGAACTAAAAAATAAATTATACAAAGAGCAATATATGACTTAAAATAAGACTGAAGCCCAATATTTTGCCTGGGGATAACTCACAGGGTACAACTCATCTCAAAACTACTATAAACCCAAAGTAACAGAAGCAAAAGAAACTAAATCGTAGAATAAACTAAATCAAAATCATGAGAGATCCCTTGTGTGAGGTATTGCAAAATGACATTGATCTTCTGTTCTTCTTTTTTCCTCTTTGTTTATATAATAGGTATATCTTGCTCTTTGATTTTTACTCATTTTCTTGTGTGTAATGAATTGCTTATGAAAATTGAGACCCGGTTTTTATCGTGGTCTGGATTATAGTCTATACGTACTGTTTGTGTTTTTCGAAACATGTATAAATAGAGCGCAAGCAAAGTGAAACAATCTCGTGTAAAAATCTAACCAAAATCCTAACTTACTCTATGTCCATCCCGTTCCCCTTCCTTCTTCCTTTTAAAAATGTATCCAAACAATATCTTAAAATTGATGGTCTGAGATAGACTCACTCCAAGAGAGCCAAACCACCCTTTTAAGGAGTTCACTTGTCTGGTACAAAATGACGGTAATGTATGAGATCCTATGTCAAACAGCTTAAATCGAGACACGTGCACACAGAGGATAAAAGAACACCAAAATTCAAACATGAATTGACAAAACATTTCTTGATCAGGTCTGCACTGACTGCCTGTACGGATCATGTGAAACTCACTTTCTTAAAAAAGAAGTTCCAATTAAAATTGATTCAATTATTTCAGGATAGAGGCAGTATTAGGTCATATATATACTTGGAATATTGCTTAAAATAATACCCCCACATTGCCACCCACTCCCACGCCCCACAACCAACCAGAAAGCTAGTGAAAGGAAGGATTCATATATGATTAGTACCATAAGGAGTATAAAGCAGCAAAGTGTAATATGCAAGCAGTACATGAAGAGTAAACCAAATTCCCACTTTCGGCTGCTACAATTCCAATCGCAGGTTTGAAAACACCATAATCGGCTACCCAAAAAACACGGAACCAAAATCGCATTTAGGGGACTAAATAAACATCGGAAATTCATCTACAAAAAAAAAAGGTAGAATACCCTAAACAATATCACAATCAAACTGAATGAAGGCATAAATGGAATTAAACATAGGCATTGTGGTGTGATATGATCTATATATACTAAACGTAAAATCAGGAATCCGAACATAAAGGAGATGTGAAAACCGGGACGCATAAATAAAACGAATGAAAAGAAAGAAGGAAGCGGTGTACCTGAGATTGCGTAGCCCGGGAATAGCATGGTGTATCCTAATACGAGGAGCATAAAGCAAATGCCATAAACACTGCCATGGCAACCACCAGGTAACCAACTTTTCAGTTTCAGGTACTACAATTCCAAACGCAGGGTTGCAACTTGCAAGCATCGTAAGCGGCTACTCAGTAAAAATGAAACCAAAAGCACAATTAGGGAGCCAAATAAACAGCGGAAATTCTTGAAAAAAAAAAGAGGTAGAATACCCGAAACAATACCAGAATCAAACTGAGTTAAGAATGTAAAAGGAATTAAACATAGGCACTGCGGTGTGATATGACCTTTAAACTAAACGGAAAATCAGGGAATCGAATATCGAAAAGAAAGCAGGAAATAAATGGAACTCAACATAAATGGGTGAAGATCTTAATCGTATATACCTGAGAATGCTTAGATCGGTGACAACACGATGCATCTTAACAGGAGCTGCATCGATTTCCCAAATAACGCCAAGCAAACACTATCGTGACAACCACCACTTCACCGGGAACCAAACTCTCCAGTTTCTGACACCACAAATTCCAACCGCAGGGTCGCAAGCATCATAAGCAGCTACCCACCAAAAATGAAATCAAAATCGCAACCAGAAAGCTGAACAAACAGCGAGAATGCATGTTAATATCGAAAAAATTGTAGAATACACTAGACAATAGTAGAAGCAAACTGAATTAGGAACATAAATAGAAATCAACATCGAATATAAAAGGGAAAAAAGTACCTCTGTTTTCTCTGATGAGGGGTGAGCGATGGGTGAAGATCTGAATCGATGAGGATGAGGGACGACGGATGAGGGATGAGTGATGAGAGAATGAGTGGATGAGGATTGGGGAAACACAAAAATGGAACAAGGATGTGGCTGTGAGTGAGGGAGAAATGGAGGGCTGAGATCTTAAGGGTGAAATCTAACGGCCGAATTTGTTGTTGGGTTGGCACTATTCATGGCTACAGTAAATGGGCATTTCTCTCTTTTGAAAGTGTCAATTAGATTTAGGTTAACCTAATTTTTAGCAGAGATTTTGACACGAAAAACTAAATCTATGGATCAATACAAACAACACATAAATCTAAGGGATCCCTAAATCTAACTGGGAAAGCTACCAAATTTCTATTTAATTTGGCTACATAGTTGGTGGTAGGGATGGTAATGGATCCAGGACCCTGCCCAAATCCATGGATCGGACCCTAATGGAGCAGATATGGATCTCTTGTTTATGGATCCAATGGATATGGGTCAGATATGGATCTCGAAAATTTTACGTGGATCTGGATCTCGTTGTTAAGATCCAGACCCTACCCATGGATCCATATTTTTTAATTTTTAATTTTAATTTTAAATATATAAGAAAAACATAGTTTATAAAAGTCATGTTTTCTTATCTTTTACTCAACTATCATGTTAATTTACTTATTTAATAGATCATTAACGAATTTACAACATAGTTTAAATGTTCGAGAACAACAAATAGCTTTTTCATTATCCTAATAATAACTTACGCAGTAATTTGTCACTTTATCATGCTTATTGTTGACATATTTTGTATCTATAATACTTAGTAAACAATTTAATGCGTTTTATGAAATTTTGATAGTAAAATTACGTTTTAAAAATGAAAAATTAAATTAAAAAATTGAAAAAGATCGAACCCGTTTCCGTTTGGGATCCAGATCCTACCCTGCGGATGTGGATCTGGATATGGATCTGAAAAATTTAGATCCTGCGGATATGGGTCGGATCTGGATCCAACATATATAATATGGATATGGATATGGATTCTATAGGACCCATCCAATCCCTACCCATTGCCATCCCTACTTGGTGGTGAACAATAGAGGAACGCAGTTTCCTCCTAGATTCTTTTGTAGTTTAAAAGACCGTATCAATTTCCATTGACAGACAAATTACTGCAAAATGAGAAGGTCGACTAAAAAATAGAAAATAAATTTTTTTTTTTTTCCAACGTTACATGACCAAAAGTACACAACAACAAAATCCATCGTAAACGTAAATTCCAAAGTAACGTCCATTGTTAGGCGTTCCCAAACGTAAGTAGACACTGCTCTCTTATGTAAGCCACAAACCTCTAATGACCCAATTAGACAAGTAAAAAAAAATATTGATGGGAATAACCCACCTTTATGTTATCTTCCAAGAATGATACCACCTTTCAATAATCTAAAAACAGTCCCATCTTTTAACTTCGTCTTCTTTAAACATTCCCTTTTACTTGTTACCTAATTAAACGGTTTCAAGTCTCTTAACTTATTATCCTTTCTAAAATTTTCATCTCCCACTCCTTTATTCCCTAGAAGTGTTGGCATATTAACATCTTTACCCACAAAGCCTACTCCAAACAAAATTCCAGAAAGATCAGCGAAACAAAAAGATTCACCATTGAAGACCCACTTTATAAGCTAAAATCAAAATATTTTAAAAAAAATTCAACAAAAGCGCATATATAGGCCACAGACCACAGTCAATTAATGGATCATACTCTTCCATCGTTAACAAGATGTGCAAGTTAGGACTAAAACTCCACTTCATCTCTATGTTACCGGGTTATTCATCAAACCCCACTACATCTCTTTGTAGATTATAGGTTTAAATAAAAGACGACAATACCACATTAGCTAATTATTTAGTTAAGATTAGTGTTGATTGTTATGTATTTCAACTAATTGTACGTTTCTTGACTAAATGTTGACGTTTTTTACACCAATCTTTCAATACTTGGTGGTGATTATAAATCAAGTGGCCCTGTAATTTTACTTAATGTTGAATCCTACAACAGCCGGGTTTTTGTGTTCAAAAAAATGAAAATTAAAAAGTTGACAGGGGAGAATAAATAAACAGCCAAAGAGAAATTTAAAGGAGGGAGCAATGACTTGTAATAAAGTAAATGAATTAAAAGAAAACTTAAACATGTAGGTAAGTAATATTACCTACTATAACAAGTCATATTTATGAGAGGTTGTTTAAACAAGATGGTATCAAAAGGTGGGTTCATTTTCCGATTACTAAAAGGTTGGATTATTCCTCTAAGATAGCCTAAAGGTGGGATTAATCCGGTCAATTCTTCCAAAAAAAAAAATGCATACGGCAATAATAAGTGTAATAACATCAAATAAGCATCATTAAGTAACAATTATAATCATAAACAAAAGAAAAAAAAACATAAGTTTAAAGATCCATGAGTAAACAAAAGAACAAGCATGAGTTTAGAGATCTAGGAGTAAACTGCAGAACAAACCTAGGTTTAGAGATCATCAAATGAAGCCCGCCAGTCACCGACGCCTCGACAGTCATCATACCTTGCAAAACAAGATTTCAACAACCCAATCAATAGCATATACAAAGCAAAACAAGATCAAAACAACCAACTATAAAGTACTACAAAAACCCAACTTACAATACCAACGATGATACGCAAAGCAAATACCTGTAGGCTATAGCTAGAGAAGCTGACATAGTTTGGAAATCATCATGGCCCTCATCCACATGACACTATGCGTAAACGACAACATAGAAATCAAGCTACGCGTCGACGACACATGGTGGAAATCAATCTGGAGAAGCTCATATATAAGAAACAACCAATTCAAATATAAGAATCAACCAATTCAAGTATAAGAATCAATCAGGAGAAGACAACTGCAACCACATATATAAAAGCTCAAATATAAGAACCAACTAAGCATGTATAACCCAAAATGAAATATAATCCTAGATTAGACGAGGGACTTTAATTAATATCCTTACTTCAGCATTAAAATTTAAGTCTGTATCATGTTCCATATTTGTGTAAAATACGAAGTATCAAAGATGTTCAAAATGCTAGAAAAAAAGATGGAAACTACAAACATGAAACTGAAAAGATTACAACTTATTTGTCCATGCGAGCAAATGGGAAGAAAAAAACCATTAGAATAAATAAACTCTGTTTCAAGGACAACAAATACACTTCAGTAAATTCACAGTAATATTTTTTTTTTCTTCTTTTTTGCTCCATTAGACATCGTTGGAAGACATATATTGATATTCATAGGCTAAATCAAAATTACCCTGAACAACCCACGACTATTTGAAAATACATTAATTAGGATTGTTTGCAAAATACAAACACTCACAAATCTAATTGACGAATCTGACCCAATTATCAGAAATGAAAGACATGAGGCAGTTTCGCTATGGCGCAATTCTACTTTTAGCAAGCAGACATTAGAATAGAAGTTCAATGGATAATATGAGTATACCGCATCAGAGATATCGCAATGAAGCTTTGTAACTGAATCCCCACGTCCCAGCTCTTATTGAAAGCCATATGCAATATAAGTTTCGGGCCCAGGTCTAGCTTCGGGTACTCTTTAGGCAACTTGGCAGCTAGGCTCAGAACTCCAACTCTGGGATGTGTATACTCTTTGTATGGCAATGCTCTAATGAACTCAGCGCCATGGCGCGGCAAATGCTCCTCAAACAGATCATCGAGTGGCCAATCTTTCAATTTTAGTATGACAGGCCAATTGTGACTGTCAAATTCTCCACTTGTATACGAGCTAAAAAATGTGTGCACATTAACATCAACCTACATCAGATTAAACTCAGTGTCAGTAATAGGTGTACAGAGCAGAAGGCAGACAATGAACACATAATGTCAAATATGATGATATGATAAAACAATATCCAGATTTCAACGCCAATCGGAAACATTAAAGTTTTAATTTCAAAGGTGAAATAGATGCAAAGGTACTCCTTGTTAAAAGATAGGTAGGACTATAAGAGGCTTCTGCCAATATATTGAGTTTATGCTGCACATATCGAAGCTGATGATGTTGTCTCAGCTGTGCTAACAGTAAAGGCTCGAAAAACCCCAGAATTCCAAAATCTAGAATCAAAAATCTCCAAGCCATTTCCACAGAACAGTAGGATAACTACCCAAGGCTAGAAAGAAAAATTTCCAATCGGACAATGAAAATTGTGAAACTCTTACTTAAATTTGCCAATTTATTTTCTAGTTTTCCCTACTACATTACTTTGGCACATCGTAGATATAAATACTGGTTCCACCAATGTTTTATCATCACTCATTTGTAAGTATATACTCAGTCTGTCCCGACCATTTATTTGGTCATTCAAATCCGTGAAAAGGCAAACAAATGAGTGAGACGGAATAATATGAAAAAAAAATAGAGGAACCTGAAGAGGAGACATGCATAAGTTATGTAACTGTGCATAAGGCCTTGACTGGCAATTCTTTTCCTTGTAGGCTCCTTAAGTCGTTGATACTGACCAACCTTTGCACATGAAAAGAAGGAATTAGAAAGGTCATGGCAAAAAAAATTAAAATGATTTGAAGTACACAAGTGATGTATACTTTGATTTCGGCAGTATACCTCTTCAACCATCCAAAAAACTTTAGCATATGCGGCAATTTCTTAACCTATTGGAGAATTTAAAGCATCCTGACTTTCATCTGTAAAAGCATGTAGTAGCGAGATCTTAGGAAAACAAGAAGCAACATAAGTTTTTCTCCATGACCCACGATATCTAATCCAGAACAGCCCGGATTCAAAAAACCAATAACATTTATTTGAAACACAAACGCTAATTGACAGGCCCCGAAGACAACTTGAGTGACCCAACTCGTAAACCACCAACCCAAATATTCCAAAACTACGTCAGTCGAATAAAATAATGACAATGAACTTACTTGAATAGTTTTATTGCTGCCACCGCTCTTTTTTATTTCTCAAGCAACTAAATTCCCACTCTCTCCTTTAATATCTCCTAGAGTTCTAGGCCAAAAATCAAGCACCTCAACTTAGATGGTGTTGGTAGGTTTAGGAACTTGAATAACACGGTTTGTTTGAAAGCACATGCGACCTAAAAGCGATGACAGAAAGGGCCCAGCTCCGACCAACAACCAAAAACCCCAGGAAACTGAATATAGTAGGACAGGAAGGCAACAAACCCAATTGGATCATCTTTTGTAGGGGAAATGGTTAATAAAAACTCTCAGGATTCCACAAGCGGCCAAAAATAATAGCTGGACATACCAAATCTGAGCACCTCCAAACTATAAGAAACCAGCTCACTAAACTAAGGCTAAAACAATAAACGATAAAACGTAAAATCGCAAAAAGAAATATGAAAGACAAAATTAATTAGGATAAGAATAAAAACTTCTTCTTACGAGCTCAAACTCTCACCCCCGCAGCCGAGACAACCGCGACTACAACAACGATAATCTACATATATAAATATAAAAGCAATGAAAGAAAGGTCTCAGCCCCGATTAGCAACCAAAAACCCTAGGAGTACAGTAGTAAAGGAAGGTAACAAGCCCAATTAGATCATCTGTGACAGGGGAAATGGTAATTCCAAACTTCAAGGATCCTAGAGGCTGCCAAAAAAATTGCTAGACATTCCAAATCTCATCACCTCCTAACTTCACATAGCTAAATCCCAATAGATACTAAAAAAAACCTTTTTCAAGTCAATCTTAACCCTCGTACACCAGTTCAAGTATTGGATCTCTCGTTCATCTTTTTCGTTAACCGATTATTTTAACCAAATTGACTCCTACTTCTAAAAACAGACAAGAACATACTGCTGAAATCCGACAAAGATCACTATAACAAAAAAACACTTTAGACAATCGTACAACATGATAACACAAACAGTACCATCACAAGCTATACTCAGTATTTGACATACATAGCATTGAAAGAGGGTGTCTTAAACTTAAGGCTGTCTCAAATGACATTTCGCGACTACAAATTACTAACACACCGTTTAAATAACTTCCAAAATTTCCAATTTCACCAAGCTTGCACTTCAGTTTTATCGAAAGGGGCGAAATATACCCAAATATACCCTAAAACACAGAAAGGCAATGTTTTCTATGTCTTAACTCTTAAACATAGAAAGATCGCAAGTCTATACCAGAAAACATTTGGATCAAATATTAAACAGTACATTTGCATTTTCACCATGAAAATATAGTTCTCCATCTCTATTATCTAGGTGTAAAAACCTAGTATAACCTTCTCAATATAATGTAATACTCGGAAAAAATTATACTACCAATACTATGCTCGAAATAGGGCACAAGGATATGGCATCCAACACGGCGCTTAATGCGTTGGAAACCCAGATTAACAAATGTCCAATTTCGCGAAATTAATTTGATCGAGTAAAGGTAAACTGAAAAAAAAGAAATAAAAACTATGAAACACATTCAAGAACATGGAAATTATATACCTTGATAGTTAAACAATGCCGAATCTTTTTCCTCTTGCTAAAGTAATACCAGCCAAGATAGGGAGTGATTCGCAAGGTTTTATGCCGCATTTGGAAAAGTTGAATGGGCTCTATTTCCCACATAACAATCTGCGTTACATGTTATATGCTCGAATCTTACTTGGACTATTGGAAGTTGTATACCCAGCCTATAATCATGATCACAAAAAAATACAGAAATGCATAAGATTACACATTTCAAAAAAAATATTAACATCGTATACGGAGTTTTAGATTATGACGGGACATAATCTATATACCATGGTCGTTTAGACTTTAGACCATGTGTGTTCCGTATATATATTAAGTGTTCATCGTATATAAAAATTGAGACCCGATTTATATCGTGGTCAGGACTATAGTCTATATGTACTGTTTTTGTTTTTTGAAACATGAACAAATAGAGCGCAAGCAAAGTGAAACATTCTCCTGTAAAAATCTAACCGAAATCCTAACTGACTCCATGTCCATCCCGTTCCTCTTTCTTCTTCCATTTAAAAATGTATCCAAACAATATCTTAAAATTGATGGTCTGAGATAGACTCACTCCAAGAGAGCCAAACCACCCTTTTAAGGAGCTCACTTGTCTGGTACAAAAAGACGGTAATGTGTGAGATCCTATGTCAAACAGCTTAAATCGAGACACGTGCACACAGAGGATAAAAGAACACCAAAATTCAGACATGAACTGACAAAACATTTCTTGATCAGGTCTGCACTGGACTGCCTGTATGGATCATGTGTAACTCACTTTCTTAAAAATTTAAATTGATTCAATCATTTCAGGACAGAGGCAGTATTAGGTCACATATATACTCGAAATATTGCTTAAAACAATACCCCACGTTGCCATCCACTCCCACGCCCCACAACCAACCAGAAAGCAAGTGAAAGGAAGGATTCATATATGATTAGTACCATAAGGAGTATAAAGCAAAGTGTAATATGCAAGCAGTACATAAAAAGTAAACCAAATTCCCAGTTTCGGCTGCTACAATTCCAATTGCTGGTTTAAAAACATCATAATCGGCTACTCAGAAAACAAGGAACCAAAATCGCATTTAGGGGGCAAAATAAACAGCGGAAATTCATGTGCACAAAAAAAAGGTAGAATACCCTAAACAATACCAGAATCAAACTGAATTAAGGCCATAAATGGAATTAAATATAGGCATTGCGGTGTGATATGATCTATATATACTAAACGTAAAATCAGGAATCCGAACATCAAGGAGATGTGAAAATCGGAAGGCATAATAAAACGAATGAAAAGAAAGAAGGAAGCGGAGTACCTGAGATTGCGTAGCCCGGGAATAGCATGGTGTATCCTAATACGAGGAGCATAAAGCAAACGCCATAAACACCGCCATGGCAACCACCAGGCCACCGGGAAACCATCTTTCCAGTTTCAGGTACTACAATTCCAAACGCAGGGTTGCAAGCATCGTAAGCGGCTACCCAGTAAAAATGAAACCAAAAGCACAATCAGAGAGCCAAATAAACAGCGAAAATTCTTGTAAAAAAAAAGAAGAGGTGGAATACCTGAAACAATACCAGAATCCAACTGAGCTAAAAACGCAAACGGAATTAAACATAGGCACTGCGGTGTGATATGACCTCTAAACTTAACGGAAAATTAGGGAATCGAATATCGAAAAGCAAGCAGGAAATAAATGGAACTCAACATAAATGGGTGAAGATCTTAATAGTATATACCTGAGAATGCTTAGATCGGTGACAACACGATGCATCTTAACACGAGTTGCATAGATTTCCCAAATAACGCCAAGCAAACACCATCGTGGCAACCACCACTTCACCGGGAACCAAACTCTCCAGTTTCGGACACCACAAATTCCTACAGCAGGGTTGCAAGCATCATAAGAACCTACACACCAAAAACAAAATCAAAATCGCAACCAGAGAGCTGAACAAACAGCGAGCATGCATGTTAAAATCGAAAAAATTATACCCTAGGCAATAATAGAAGCAAACTGAATTGGAACATATATAAATGGAACTCAACATCGAATATAAAAGGGAAAAAGTACCTCTGTTTTCTCTGATGAGGGGTGAGCGATGGGTGAAGATCTGACAAATTATGAGTAGGTGTTCACACTGTTCAATGCAAATTATGATGCAATTTTCACTACAAGTCATCCATAATCAGCCTTTCGAGTGATACACTGATACACTACATTTCAAGAAAGATAAGAGGGGAGAACAAACCGGTTAGGAGAAGTGTAAGCAAAATCAATCCAATGATCACCATTCCAGAAGATGACCCGGCCATCAGCAAGCCCTGTATAAGGGCCTCTCCCAAGTGAGTCAGACACTATACTTTCAGGTCCATGGATTTTGCCCAGGAACTTAATTTCCGATTTCTGCAATAGGTTAGCCGAATCTTTGTTGTTTGGGATTACAGACCAGCCAGGCTAGTCCACTTTGTGAGACACAAAATCCGGAAACTCAGAAATTCCGCTGTGTTTAAAGGGTCAAGCGCACAGTACACAGCTAGAGCCAGAAGCAAGCCCGCCAGCACCCTCGCGCGCCTGCTCATGGGTGCAGATCGGGTTTTAAGAAAAATTGAGGCGGTGTTAATGTGTGAGTGAAAAAGAAAGAAGATTTGGTGGGAAATGTAGTAGTGGTGATGAATATATGGAGAAAAGAAGATAGTTGAGAGAAGAGTACGCAGTTGGAACGATGTCAAGTTCGAAAAATGCAAGAAAGGCAGGTAACAAACAGAAAGGTTATGAGAATGAAATTATGTTGTTTTTGTTGTAATTTACGGAATAATTGTGAAGTTCTACTATAATTGTATGTATAAACTTGCTAAAGCGCTCTCGCAATTGGGCGTTAAATAGAGATTATGGGTCAGTCGGGTTTGGGTCGAAGGGAGAAGATGTAGTGGTACCGGACAAATACATCAGCCTATATAGTCAGACCGTATAGACTTCATTCCCCCTTACCATAGATCCGAAATCAGTAAAACTTGAGTTTGGAACTTGGGTTGCGCACCTGCGCCGTAAATATCTTGTCACCTTATCACAGGCCTCAATTTAGAAAAAAAAACTTAGGTTCGACCAAAACTTGCATTCCGAAAGGACTATTACTATATCTGATCAAAGAATGTAGATCAAAGAATAAGGGAAAAAAACGGGTCGGAAACAGGGCTAACAATGAGTTGCTTATCTGATTAATCGAAAAGTCAAGTACATCTCTAACAATTACAATAGACCAAAAAGAATACAATGCAGCTTCGAGGCGAATCGCACAAGCAGCCATCCAAAGAAAATAGAACAAGGGACAACAAAGAATACAATGTGTTCAAGGCTACAGGCACTTGTAACTTTAAAAAATGGGT
>JAOWBH010096732.1:0-14310 GCA_028566215.1 Silene coronaria | reverse complement strand
TAATGTGCACATCCCCCTCCGTGATGAGAGTCACGAGGGGCGGAAAATGGGGGTGAGACCGTCTCCCAACGGCCCCACAAACAACACAACTATCAACATCACCATCACCATATCAATCCACCATCACAACATCATAACACAACATATATCAAATAATAATGGCAAAACTGAGTAGGGAAACTCTACTCAACGCAAAGACCGCAAGCAACAAGTACAATCAAGCTAGAAGCGTTCCTCTACGAATTTGTCACCTATAATGATTATACAACACCATTACAACCAATCTTATACCCAAATCTTCCCCAAAACATATTAGGGTTAAACCATAAATACAAATAACGATCTAGGGAGACTTACAACACAAGGGCGAGATCACGACCGAGAATCTAGGAATCGAACGGAGGCACTATTTGCTATTGACGATTTAGAGTGATTAGGGGAGAAATAAGTGTTAAAATGAGTGTTACGAGTGAAATAACGGAATGTTATATTTATATCCTCCCATAATAACCCTAATTAAAACCGCTCGATTTCGGAATTCAAAACACGCACTCGACCGAGTTCAAAAACAATAAAAACAATATTACAAGATTACAACAAAATTACAACATTTGACTATGGGATTACAAAATTGAGACTTACGCGTCCCTATGACGTGAACTACAAAATTACAACAAAAACAATAATACAAGATTACAAATTATGGGATTACACCATTTGACTTACATGTTAGCAAAGCGAGATTTAACTAAAACGTCTTTTTTAGTGGTAACTCGATTCGATTCATGCGTATGATGATGCCTTTGAATTAACAAGGAAAAACGAGTTTGTTAATGTTGTTGTTAAAGCGATTGAGTAGTGGTCAAGTGGGTCGGTCATGCAAAAAGTGACGGGTACTCGAAAGGATTTGAGCTAACGTGGTGAGTAGATCAAGCACGTTGATGTCAGTAGCAAAAGCACGTGGTCTAGAATGCAAAGAGAGAAGAGAAGGGCGGGCACTTGCATGAAGAATATGAGGCATAAAGGCCTCTATTTATACTAAACACGAGGTAGGGTTTAGGAAAGACGAAATCAGCTGGGAAACAGGCCCAGGAAAGGGCGCATCAGCCACTGCGGATCTTCCAAGAGGCGCAACACCTGCTACGTCATCTCTCCAGGTGTTACCTATTCAGTAAGAAAGATTTTACGGTTTAAATTTGGAAAGAGAAAGATATATGGCTTCCTTATTCCGCAAGGCAAGATATTTTGTCGATTTATATTAAAATAATAGTATTTGGCGATGGAATTCCAGAATATTCCGACTCGGGCTGAGACGGTTTCAGAAAATGAAGACGAATTTTTACCTAGACTCCAAACGAACTCTAATTACTGCCAAAACGATCATATCAGCACATAGATGAAGACCAAGGGGTGGACACGAGTATTTGAGCTACCACTTGACGATGATTTTATGTCATAAAATTGCAACGTATGCCAAACATGTGGCCCAATCATCACCGAATGTTTGTCGGGAGGTGCAGAAATGAGGTATCTACAGATCGATGGACATGACAGGTCCTTTCGTCCTGTAAATTTGCTGCTTTATTCTTGGGATAGGGGCCGTGATGTGTGTGTGGATCTGACCGGGTCCTCCTCCTTGACTTAGTATGAGATGTCTGATTTCGTGCCTGGATAGGTGGTGGTTGATGCTGCTCGGGACAAATGTGCCAAGTATCAGGGCTTGTGTTCAGCGATCCGTTATGGTTTCTTGCCTTTTTTATTTCTCTTCATTGGGGGAGTTGGAGACGGATGTTATTGCCTTGCTTAAGCGGATTCATAAATTTTCTATATCTCAGGATGTCGGGGAGCGTGCTGCTGCTTTTATTTTTACTAGACTTAGTTTTGCTATGGCTAAGGTGGTGGGAGCCTAGATAGTATCTCGGCTGCCCACCAATTTGTTGTAAAAATTGTTTCGATATCTCAATAAAAGTTCCATTTTAAAAAATAATAATAATAATAATAATAATAATAATAATAAGAAGAAGAAGAAGAAGAAGAAGAAGAAGAAGAAGAAGAAGAAGTATAAAAAATATTTTAATATAATGATGTTAACATTAGGAATATAAAATAAGAATAGTAATAATGTTGAAATGAATTGAACTAAACTAAACTGAACTGATCTGAACTAAACTGAACTAAACTAAATTTAATGGAACTGAAATGAATTGAATTGAACTGAACTTAATAAACCTAAACTGAACTAAAATGAACTTATAAGAACTAAAATTAAGTCCAAAAGAACAAGGCCTAAATATATAGGATTAGTTTGGTGGCATTAGTGTAAAAAGTAGTGGAATTATCATTAAGGTTTTCATTACTCACTAGTCACTACCAGTGGTGGCCAAAGGAACGGGTTGGCTTGGCTCGACCCGCCTCTAAAGTTACTTTTAGCCCGACCCGACTAGGCCCTCCCCACAGACGGCCAGGCCCCTGGCTCCATTTTTTAACTCGGCCTGTCTATTTTAGTAAAAAGATAAAAAATGGACAAGCCCGCTTATAGCCCGCCTATTACCGGATCCGGGTAACACCAAACACGGCCCTTGTCCACCACTACTCGAAGTCACTAGTCACTACATTGGTCTTCTTTGTCGTTCACCCAATCACCCGTATCTCTCCATTGTAATAGATCTCCCTCGGGTTTTCATCCCACTCCAAGTTCAACGTCATTGTTGTCTCAAGACAATACCACAGTGAGTATAGAGGTTCTTAATTCGTGTGTGAGGGTTTCGATTCAATTGTTAAGGTTTCTCTTTAATCTGGCACAAATTCAACTCATATCAATAAAAACAAAAAAATCAGCTCCCTCTCTCATAATTTCAAAATCGTCATACATTAATTAAATGCGTTGCTATCACACAACACAATTTTACTGGTGTTCCGATCGCTGAGCAACATGTCAAAGTCGTTACCTTATTCCACCAAAGATGTCAATTATGATAACGCCAAATTCCGCCATCGCTCCTTTACCAAGGTTTTTTAATTTATTCATTTTTATTCTGAAGATTCATTTTCTTAATTAATTATCTCTCGTTCTCATTTTCTTTGTTTTTTATCCCTCTTTGAAAAATCAAAACTCAGAATTGATATTGTTGCACACAATGTTTTATGTTAAAGATTTCAGTTCTATTAGGCTTAACTTTGAGAATTGTTGCCATCGGCCCGATTACCTTGTTGTAGGTTTTGATTTAGGCTACTGAAACATATTCCGAAAGACCGGTATCAAAATTGAATGGCATATTACTGGTAGATTTCGGGAAAAAAGTTGTGTTGCTTTGCAGTATAAGCAAATATTTGACCTAGCTTTTAAAACTTCATTTTGTTTACATTAAATTTTAAATTTTTTTTTTGTTTTTTTTTTTTTTTTTTTTTTTTTTTTTTTTTTGTAGGCTCTAAATCAGACGATGCTTACGAATAATGTTAAACGTGAATGCGTGAGATGTAGCACTGGCAAGTTTCTTCTTGTGTTAATGCTTTTTGGCGTTGCTTACCTTATGCTTACTCCATCAAAGAATGGTGATGTATCCCTCAACAAAACAGAGGATGCTAGGAATGCTACTTTGACTACTGCTAGCAAACTAAAGAGATTCTTTAGGAAACCACCTAGGCTACCTCCTCGCTTTTCGCCTGATGAAATGCATGCTAATAATGGTTCTACTACTGTTGAACCGTCAAAGTGGAATGCTAGACAACAAAAAGTCAGAGAGGCATTTGTTCATGCTTGGTCTGGTTACAAGAGATACGCAATGGGATATGATGAACTTATGCCATTGAGCAAGAGAGGAAATGACGGCTTAGGAGGTCTTGGTGCAACAGTTGTAGATGCTTTAGATACAGCCATGATAATGGGTGTTGAGGATATTGTTTCTGAAGCCGGGTCTTGGATTGAAACACACCTTTCTGAAAGAATAAGCCACAAAGGTGAGGTCAATTTGTTTGAAACTACCATCCGTGTTTTGGGAGGTCTTTTAAGTGCGTATCATTTAAGTGGCGGACCAAATGCATCATCTATCCATGGGGGGCCCAATCCAAGATTGTACCTAGAAATCGCTACATCACTTGCAGATCGGTTGCTTTCTGCATTTACGTTCAGCCCAACTCCGATTCCTTTCAGCGATGTTGTATTGCATGACAAATCGGCACATCCAGCCCCGGATGGACTGAGTAGTACATCGGAAGTCTCTACATTACAGCTGGAATTTAACTATCTTAGTGAGATATCTGGTGATTCAAAATACAGTTTGGCAGCAATGAGGGTTTTGGAGCATATCAAAACTCTACCCAAGGTTGAAGGGCTTGTTCCTATCTATATAAGGTACTGTGCATGGAATACAAACTCAATTGTTTCGTCTCTCACAGTGGTCTGGCACTCACTGCTATGCTCCACAGCTGCTGGCCCCAATTTTTATCGTGTGTCATGACAATATGTTTTTAAAGTTATTGTCAGTTTATGATGTCTTTGGGTTGATATTAGCCATATATTACATGAATAAAGTCAAGGCATAAACAAAGCTGGATTTGTCAATGCTTAACCCTCAAGTAGTCATCTTTGTGCGGTAATGTGGCTATTCTGTTTCTGGAATTTGGTTTCCGGATACGAATTTGGGCGTGGGCTCTGAGCCAAAATGACTTGGCTTTCCCAGCTTTTTTTTTTCTTTTTCCTTACTGCATTTATGTTGGCTTCTATAGCTGTGCTGTTCTTGTGTGGATTGACTGCTCTTACTCCCTGACTAGGCTCAGTTCTTGACACACTGCCGATGGTCTTGACCTTCTTAGCCACGCATTATTCCCTTTGGAGAACGATTTATTTGATCTCACTGTATCTAATACCATCAAGCATATCTGTGCAGCTAATAATGTGAGTAGATATTATTGCAATGAAAAATATGGACCTGATTTTAAAATAATGGCATAGAACATTGGCAGTCGCAGTTACGGTGTCTCAAAATCGTATTTAATGAGGCATTGCGAACTTGGTCGCATTGATTGCGGTGTCCTTTTAAAAGAAAGCTTTTAGCTATTTAATTGTCTAAATATTGATGTTAGTGATAAATGAATCTACAATAATTTTGTCCAATATTTCATTCTATAAAAAAAAAAAGGCTGAAAAAAGTGCTTTTATAAAATCAAAGCTTGGTCAGGCCCTTTGTGGCCGTATCAGATTGAGTTGGCCGATTCGTGATGTAACTTGGCTAACTGGGGCGATCTTTGCCCTTCAGGTCTCATATCGGCTTCTTTTTTGTCCTGATGTATTTAGGGTGATAGGGTGTCTGCTGATATCATTCACCAACATTTTGGTTGAACAGCCGGTATAGAGCAAAATTGTGTTGCATGATTTACGCACATAATATTATAGGCTTAAAAGAGTATTGTCAGACACTACCTGTTATTTATCCCATTTGTTAATAATTACTTGAAGTTTAATTTTTTGGTCACACTACCTAAAATTTATGCGGGTTGGTCCAACAGTGCCAAATTCCATTTTCTGTAAAAAAATGTCAATTTTTTTTCAATGACTAACTTTGGCACATGACTTTACTGTCTCGAGGCAAATTGATATCTTCTTTTTCATTTTACTCCCAACCCTAATTTCCCTCCAATTCCTCTAAAGCCTTGATCTTTTTTATCATATCTATTTATTTTTCACTTCAATTATTTATTTATTTATTTATGTTAGATCTTCATTGGTCCTTTCTAATTTCTCTCTTTCTACTTATCACATCACTACTAATTCTATAATATTCAAGATACACTTAACACTTAGATTTTCCATCCATTTTCTCCTAAATATATAGAATTGCATTCTTAGTGTGATTCCATTAAATCCCAATTTCTGAGTATGTCTATTGGACAAGGAGAGAGCATAAAGAGAAACAGAATAAAGATTGAGATCAAAGTTGAGGATTGGGACTTGGAAGATATACATGGGTACATGTGAGATTATAATTTATAAAATAGGTTTATAGAAAAGATTCAAGGAAGTTGGAAACGGAGGGAAGAAAAAATGTGAGGATCAATTTCATTTACAATTTATGTGTTTCTGTTAGTTAATGATGGAAAATTGGCTTTTCTGACGGAAAGTGAGTTTTGGTAGTGTTAGGCAAATTTGCTTAAATTTTAGGCAGTGTTTGACGAAGCTTGAAACTGAAGGTTGTTCTTCGCAAAATAGGGGTATATACTAGATAGTGTCTGACAAAAAACGTGCTTAAAAATGTAAAGAGGAAAAGTTACCATGGCAGGCTAAGCCTTTGGTGGTATGTGAGGCTAAGCCTACATTGGATAGAATTGAACTTGTTCGTACTCTTAAATTATTGGGCTAGGGGAATTCCTTTGCTTTCTTATTTTAATCTTAAGAACAATCTAAATGTACTGGATATGAGTGCCTAAAAAAGAGCTTTCAGAGGCAGTAGTCCTAATAACTTTTCAATGTATGCCTTTTTATGGCTGTCTTAGAAAATAAATAACCCATTTGGAAGCTTATTTTGAGAATGTCATTTTACATTCTACATCCTATGTATAATTAGCAAGATGGATTTCTGCATATATTATTTTTCATTTTAGGTAAAGATTGTAAATTCTAGAATGTTTGTTCCTCAGTCTTGACTCATGCATTTAGCATATAGAATTCTAGTGACCACCTAACTGATCATTGTCATTCATGACCTCGTAGATGGTCTGTATCCTTGGTCTTTGAAAGGTGTTTGAAATGTGAAATATTGGATTTTAAGTATCTGATGTTTATCCTTGTAGAGACATCATAGATTGTTGGGCATGCATAACAAATTTTGTATTCCAAACTCTTCTGCATGTCCATCTTTTTGGTGGTTTGAAGGAAGGAAAAAACAGTCTTGTTAATTTGTGTTACTAATATTCTAATGTATGTCACTTCATTAACCTTTTTTCTCTTCTTCACAGCCCTCAGACTGGTGAATTTTATGGGGAGAATATTAGACTGGGATCACGTGGTGACAGCTATTATGAATATCTACTGAAAGTTTGGCTTCAGCTGGGTGCAAACTATAGCAGCAACTTCACATATTTGCATAGTATGTATGAAGAAGCTATGAAAGGCGTTAGGCACCTGCTTGTTCGAAAATCAATTCCAAACGGGTTGGTTTTCGTGGGAGAGTTGCCTTACGGAGCTGGTGGTTCATTTAGCCCCAAGATGGATCACCTGGTACAGCTATTTTAGTATTGTCGTGAGTTTTAACCTTGCTCTTTATTTGTGATACACTCTTGTGCTGATTTGATTGTTAAAAGATTTTCAACATGGTAAATGTGTATATAGGTGTTTGTTTTAGTTTGACCGTGACCAATGCTTTTGGACATCATTTTAGCTACTATCTTTATTGGGTTTCGTTGGATGTTAGATTTTTGGACGGACTTGTGGCTCATTCTTTCTTGTGTATATATTTTCACTTATGACATCTGATAGTTTTTGCTTAACCTGTATATCGAGAAGCTAACTACCTATCATGAACTTCTGCAAAAGAAATGTTATCCGCTTTTTACTCGGTACAACCAAGGTGCTGTATTTCTTATTACTATTTTGTCATACCTGCTCTGGTGTCATACCTGCTCTGGTGAAGACTGAGTATTCACAGCTTTTGTTCTGAATTAAATGAGGTTCTTCTTTCGGAAGAGGTTGAAACAGTGTGCAGCAAGGAGGGTCATTTCTTGGTCACAAAGCGTAGCAAGATTTACAACACTTAAACATAGCAACTCTTCTACTTCTTGTAACCGGGAAAAAAGGTCTGATGATTTCTTACGGTGGGCAGGCGCTAACTCTAATGTGGTCTAAATTAATTTCTTGAATTCTACGGTAATTATAAAATAGCTATACCTGTACCATCACTTGGACAATGTTACCCTTTTACGTGGAAAGATTGACAAGAGAGCTACCATTTTCTTTTTATCTCACTTTGCTTTTGTTTCCTTGTGTTGATTGCTAAGGTTTCTTGAAGTGTTTTTGTTTCTCATCTTACCTTTTGTTGTTCTAATAGTATTTTGGTATATAAGCGCCTTGAATGTATAACATTGTTGCTTACCCAGATTTAGCCTTTATCTTCAGGTTTGTTTTCTCTCTGGTACCCTTGCACTTGGGGCAACCAAGGGGTTAACCAAGTCCAAAGCAATGAGAGAGAACTTGCTAACTGTTGATGACCTGGAAAATTTACGACTTGCTGAAGAACTGGCTAAGACGTGTTTTGAAATGTATTCTGTTACTTCTACAGGTCTAGCTTCTGAGATTGCTTATTTCCATGTGGAGGTTAGTTTTATTCATAGTATTGGTCAGAAGAGTTATCTCTATGATAATGATGTCTTTTATTTATTTTAAATCTTTCTGTCTTGTCACGTTTAATTTTAATGCGTTACTGTTGCTTTACACTTTATTTCTTGAATTCAAATAGGATTTCTTTGAAGAAGGACATGATGGTGGGAACAAAAGTTCAAAATATGTCAATGATATAGTAATCAGGCCTGCTGATCGTCACAATCTTTTGCGTCCTGAAACAGTGGAATCATTGTTTGTCTTATATCGCATCACAGAAGATCCAAAGTGTGTAGTTGTTCCTAATACTCCCTCTATCGATCAATGAACTTCATGATTTCATTTTGGGTTTTCCATTAATAAAATTCCTTCTAGGAGTCTTTCTCTAGATCTTTAATTATTTATTTTTTGTGGTCATTATCGTTTCTAAACCCCGTATCTTTCAGTAACATTCATTTTTCTAAACCCGGTATTTTTCAGTAACATTCATTTACATGAACATCTTATTTCCCGTTATTTTGGTGCAAAACAAACAAGTTTATTATCGATGAGATGGTGTATCATTCATTGAATATAGCCTCTCTAATTTACTACACTTTCTAAACTAATTCCTCTTCCTTCTCTAGGTACCGCGAATGGGGATGGCAGATATTCGGGGCGTTTGAGAAATACACAAAGGTTGATTCTGGCGGCTATACTTCTCTTAACGACGTAACTGCCATCCCTCCTCATAGGAGGGACAAGATGGAGACTTTTTTCTTGGGTGAAACGCTTAAATATATTTATCTACTGTTTGGGGATAGCAATATTATGCCTTTGGACAAATTTATATTCAATACAGAGGCACACCCTATCCCTGTTTCTGTCTCTATAAGAAGTGATGCTTAAGGATTCCGAATGCGATAGTGGAGGATGAACAGCTATTAAAAAAGAATTTGATGGAGGAAGATATCAAGCATATTTACAACTCCGGATTCAGTTTTCACTGAATGGTACACAACTTTTGTCTGTAATCTCCCTTTTATCGACTTTCAGAGTATTTTTGTTGCTGGAGAGGTGTCTGAATCTGTGAAAGCCTTTCATATAATCGGCCTGTTGTATTTAGATGGACCCTGAGATAGCTCAAAGATGTACATGGGGTTTTGCCCTTTATCACAGTAACCTATATTCCTGCAAAATTTTACATAAGATTATTGGATTTGTTGTGTCTACGTCAAACGTTTTATAAGTTGAATACAGGCGTAGAGTTGCTCGTGTTTTTTCTTCTTTTGGCAACTGTAAAGACAGGAACTACATCTTCAAGGTTCCCTCTAGGAGGAGCGAGCGCTCCCGCTTCTATGACCTTAAAGCAGAAGTCGATTATTATATTTGTTATATAGGATTTTTATGGATCAATTACGAGATACCACCTTATAAAATGGTCGACATGTGAGCCACCACCTATTTTTTTTACTTGAAATCTAAATTATTTATGGGTTTTTTACATGGTACCATCGTGAATTATTTGCCACTATTTATTTATTTAAACTCTAGATTTATATGCCACTCCCCAAAGTGAATTTACTGTATAGACTTATCAAATATTAATATTTAGTGATGTGAAAAGTATTATTAACTTCTATAGTAAGTCTTGTTTGGGACGTACATATAAAATTGATCCAAATTGATATTTAGTGTGTTCTTATTTATTTTTTATTTTTTATTTTTAAATAAATTAGGTGTTCTTTTCGGATTTATTACATGTCACAAAAAATAAATTTCTTATATAATAATATTAGTTACTTTTAAGGTCTTCCGTGAAATTATTTTTTACTTCCATTTTTCAAAATATCGTTAAAATTCTAAGCTTTGATCTTCAAACCTATAAGTAATTTAACTTAACTTATTTGCTTTTCATTCTTATTTTTCTATATTTTCGCAGTTTGAGGTGTGCGATCACCCGGGATGGTTCTAAGAGATGATTCATGTCAGCCGACCCCAAATCATTTATGGGATTAAGGATTTGTTGTTGTTGTTGTTAGTGAATGTAGGGGCAGTGTTTTTGGCACTTCCTAGGCTACTTATCTTGTCAAATGATATCTATTTAACCAATTTCTTGGTTAAAACAAATATGTTCTTAAACAAGAATTTGTGTTTTACGAAATCTCTCTCTCTCTCTCTCTCTCTCTCTCTCTCTCTCTCCATCCATAATAATATGCTTCTTAAATAATCAATTATTATTTTTCTCTAACGTCACTATTCCTCTTAAAATCTCCTTTATTTTTTGTGGTAATTTGATAAGAATAATTCAAACTATCACTAGCCTACTCATATAATCTCAATTATTCGTTATGTCAAGTTAATATGATTTTATTCCATCATTTATCTTTATTACTGCGGTGGAAGGGCAGCCTGTTGAACAACTCACCTCTAATTCTTAAGTCATTTTAAACCTTAATTGCCTCCATCATTTGCTCCTCCATAATTTCCATTCACCTCCTTCATCTCAATTTTTCCTCTCATTTTTCTTTTAAAAGATCAAATATTTTGATTCAATTATTCCTCAAAACTGGGAAAAAAAAAACCAAAATCTAAATAACTTAACCACATAAAGTTTCAAATTCGGTCAACAATGGAGGCACTTCAATAACCCTTGATAATTAGGAATAAACAAGTGATGAAAAAATTGCCCGAGCTCAATGAAAACATAAGGTAAAACGATAGGTTTAGTACCCAACATCAATCACATGAAATTTAACCAACCCATCTAAACCCAAATCCAAAGTAATAAAAAATAATCGTTGAATTAAAAAATGAACCCACAAAAGATGGAGGAGTTGAAGTAGTAGAACCCATCAATTTACCAAAGATTGGGGCGCACCATCTACACCGTCAGATTTTGGATCCGTGAAATTGGATAAGCTATGGATCAACTGTAATACCTAGGGACTTAGGAGGTCCCTGGTGAGTATTTACTCGACCGAGCAAGGGCCATTCGACCGAGTGGGTCTTGGTACTCAGTCGAGTCGGGCTGGTCTAGGAGTTTTGCTCGGTTTTGTCTTATTTTAAGACAAGGGTTTGAGATCCCTATATATAGTCCATGTGCCATCACTATCACTTATTGTACATTGAAACTCACCCAAAAACCCTTTTATCATATTATTATCCTCTAAGGAGAGAGATTAGGATCTAATAAAAGATTGTTCATCCTTAATTAATCATTGGTAAGTTTGCACTCAAGCTTCTTCTAAACCTCTAGTTTTGGTTATCTAATTCTATTCTAATCATCTTTACGAGGCTTGACCTAAGATTCAGTTGGTTTTGGGAATTTAGTCTCAGAGAAATTGAGTAAGAATAAAGGATGATTATATGTTACTATGTTCATATAGGTGCCGATTTTATAGAGGAGCACTTTTGAGACTTGATTTCTATAAAAAAATCTTGCTAAAGGTAGGGACTTTCTCAACTCAACTATTGAGATTATTATGCTCCATCTGATTGCCGCTGGTCATGGAAGAAAATTGTGCATGTTAGGGATCTCTCCAGAATGGGTATGTTAATAATCAGTGGAGGGTAAAGATAAACCATATATTGTTGCTGCTGGTTATCAATGGTTAAGAAATAAGAATGCAAAGGTTGCATGGAGATTTTTGTGCTGGAATGCTATGAATGTCCCTAAATATTCATTTATCTTTTGGGCCAGCCAGCACCAAAGGTTACTGACTCTTGGTAGAAGGCAAAGAATGGGTATGGGGCATGATACTACTTGCGTCATATGTGGTGTTGAACTTGAAAATCATGAACATTTATTTTACAAATGTGAGCATAGCAAGAAATGCATGAGCTTATTGCAGAATATGCTTCATATCCATTTCCCAGCATATAATATGGTCAAATGGTTTTCCATGGGAAGAGACAGAAGTGGTCTCCAAAGACTTTTCACAGGTGCATGCTTTGTGGGTGTTATATATGCCCTTTGGAATGTTAGAAATTGCGCTCAGGTGTATCATCAGGTAACAGCTCTAAGGATCATTATGAATCAAGTGTTTTCTAATATAAAATCGCGCTGGCAGCAAAGAAATAAACAGCCTCTTAAGCAGCACGATCAACATTAGATAGATAATATACATTAATGTGCTGCTTAATTTGTGTGGTTTTTGGCAGTAATTTGTTTGATTTGTATACTCTTGATGTACTCGATTTTTTTTTATTATATATATACTTACCCTCACCAAAGAAAACTATTGAGATTATGTGTATCTGTGTTGATTATCCACTATTATTGAATTTGGGACATTGTTTCTTGAGATTCATGATTGTTGATGATGGTTGTTGTTGATATATTGATGAGTTGGCATTTGGACTTATGTTCTGGAAATCGGTACGGGTTGCCGGGTTCCTTGCGGGCATCGTTGTACGTGTAGGGCCGCCCAGAGTCTCCTCTTGTGGACACGCCACGAGAGGGATGCGCACATCTATGATCTGAGGTGTATATGTGGTCGAGCACGTTCACTGTGTGATTGGAGTACTGCTTGTTGCAGTGTGATTTGTAGCAAGCTTATTCTTGTCCACATGCCTTATTTTGCCGTACGAGTTGTTGGTATTGGGATGATTGGTTGGTTCGGAATACCATGACATATGTGGTACTTGACTATCTTGAGGTTTCATTGTGTATTGACTATCTCTACTCAACCATGTGTTGACTTATGTTTTTCTTTTGTTAAAACATTTTCAAAACTATCTGCCATGATCCACTTGATATTTCTGGTCATGTGGTGAGTACTGAGTAGGTTGACTTTCAGGTATCGTGTTGATGAATTCTTGTGTGGACTATACATGGACGAGTTGAGTGCGACGATCATAGAGTTAGCCGTAGCATGATAGTGTCTATTAGTTATGACCTTGCTTCCGCTTGTAATTTTAAGACTTGTAGTAGAGACCTTGAGATTTTGAGACTTTGTTTTGTATACATTTATATCACTAAATGACGAAGCCTGTAAACTTCCTAGTTTGAGTCTGAGAACTATTGGAGGTGAAGATATCAAATCATTATCTGACCTTACTGTTTCCCTTAATTCTAATCGCACTACTTGTAATCTAAAACTTTAGGAATACAGAGCTGCCTCTTATTTGTGCTCCATGATTTTGGACACATTTCCTTGTAATGTTATTGTAACATCCCCATTAATTAACAGGCCTTCGTCAAGGCCTTCCTAGTCTATGAAGGTGCTACACATCTTGGTTTTCCAAGGTTATAGTGAGAGAAACTTAATTAGAAGCGTTTAACATAGATAAGTTTTAAAATGATAAGAGTTAATACATGTTCAAGGATCAAACTACAATCCCAATATCCAAACCAACTAGTAAATAAATGGAGTCTATAATAATGTCTGTGGATATGGGAAATGTCCACGGGGGTCGTTTGGACAAGCACGCGTTCGAATACATGGTTCGATTTTAAATCGGACAAAATCTTTGAAGAGTCGTCACTAAGTTTTATGGTAACTTGGAACCGTTCAAGTCAACTTTACACTTTTCATCGAAAAACCACAAAGTAGTCGATTAGAATGATTAAAGATAAAGACTTGTTTCCTAAATCACTCAATTTGAATGACCCTCGCAATCAATGGCCTTTAGACGGATCTATAAACCATAGACTTTGAGCTCGGGGTGAAGGTACGTATTAGGAAGCCAATAAAGGCACCTAACCCCGCCCGTTTTTATGTCGATTTTCAAACAAGTGGTGATTTTCAAATAAGGTCATAGCTACCTCGAAGATGAAATGCAATCATTGTTTTAATCCTAACATGTGAGCTGGTTTTATGTCGCTTTAATGCAATGATACTACTTCGTCGAAGTTATTTTAGCATGTGGGATTCATTAAATACAACATAAGTAAACAAACAAAGTTTTGGGAAAGGGGAGTCGTTGGGATCTAGCCTATTACAAACCGAACATTTATACCAACAATCGACGCAAACAATAAATAAATTATAACTCGATATATATATATATATATATAT
>JAOWBH010096622.1:0-14314 GCA_028566215.1 Silene coronaria | reverse complement strand
ATATATAGGTGTTATTGGCTTGCTTGAAAATAAAGTACTATTCAACTGTCTTACACAAGACTTAAATTTGATTGTTAAAATTTTAAATCTTCGATCATGGTAACAATTCAGGCTATCTCACCTAAATACTATCTCACCTAAATAAAACAATCAAATATTAAAGTTACGTGTCTCATATGTAAAAATACGGAAAGTCTTACTCGATTAATTAATTCATAATAAATTTGTGACATATTTACATGTATTAAAATGGAATGTATTTATGTAGGTGAAGATGTTTTTTGAGAGATTGGACGAGGAGCTAGAAAAAGTGGACAATTTTTACAAGGCAAGGGAGACGGAGTTCCAACAAAGAGGAGAGGCTCTAATTAAGCAACTAGAAATATTATTAGACCTAAAGCTAGTCTTTAATCAACGTTCCAGGAAAAATTTAACGTCACCATACTCATACGTGCATGGAGGACGTCTTTCTCGATCGGATTCGATATCGACTCGTAATTCGGATTGTTCCGGTATGCCTTTTATTAAGAATTTTTTTTAACTTAGTACGAATTATTGAGTTTAGAACATTACGATTAATGGAACAATAGCTTTCAATATCAACTATTGCGTCTGTCTCTACCATTTATTTATTAGCTTTGATTAAAGATATCCTTCACAAACAACATAAAATATTTTGCCTTATTCAACTTAAGTGAATATTGTACATTAATAACCCTAAATTAAATAATAAAAATTTGACAAGCTTAAACGACTATTTTTTCCGGTCCTCCACATTTTAGTTACGATTGTATCCTTTGCGATAATAAAAGCTAATTAAGTTGAATATGTAGCGAATGTGACCGTAATATCGCTTATTTGTTTATATGTGTTTAAAGTAGGGTGTTAAAGTTAAGGGTAATTTTGAAGCGTGCTTATAAATCCATTGGAAGAGGATATTTTTCGGACATAAAGCAGTGTCTAATTCACAGCTCAATAAAAAAAATTACGGAGCAGTCACAAATGTCGTCAAAATGTTTACCAAATATTTAATAACATTAAATGATAATTATTTACATAAAAAATTCGGAAGTAGAAAATACTTTATTTATGGAGGGATGTATTTAACTTTTTCTAAAGTATGAGTGTGTGTATATATAGTGGGTAACTAGTAGGATCCTTATAATCGTAAATATAAGCCAGAAATAAAATGTAAAAATTATAAAGTGGGATGAATGTGGTTGAATATAGGGAGTTCCAAATGGAGAAATGTCAGGCTAAAAACGGCACATAAAGCAGGAATATGCATGCGACAGTCGTATGAATATGTATATGTATATGTATATGTATATGTATATGTATATGTAATGTAGAGTATTGATTTAAGTCCTGAAATATTCGCTAGACATGTCATTCTTCAACTTTGTTAGTAATGAATCTAATCTAGCTTACCAGACTTCAAGTGTCCGACGTAAGTAGAAAAGTGGCTTACACCTTACCTAAAGTGCCTCACCACTTATCCATCTCATTACTTCTCATTCTTTCTTTTACTTATCACCCCCTGATACTCCCCTTTTCCTAAAATGAAAATTACACTTTATTTTTTTATATGCATTTTACCATTGTCTTATTCATCGTAATTCGTAAATGGACTATATTTAACTCGTCATAAACTTAAGACGAATATATCGATTTGTATTTTACTGAATGAGAAGAAGAACATAGATAAATGGAGGGAGTACTATATACCTAGACCTAGTAAACTGGTCAACCGAGTCCGGTTTGATTTTGGTCTGTTCGGATCGGCTCAATTTCGGGTTTGCTGTCTCGGGTTAAGTTCGGGCCGGGTCCGGTTATTTTGGGTTTGGGTCATTTATGGGCCAACTATTATCGAGTTATTCATGGATAAATAACAATCTGTTTGCAACAATAAATATTTGGGTGGAGTTATTATGGGTCGGGTCAATTCGAGTCTCGTGTCGGGTCGGGTTCGAGCGGGTTCCTCGGCCGGTCAGTTTTGCCTGGTCTAATTACACTCCTCCTTTTTTCAGAATATATGTGTTGAGTTCATTTAGTACAATTTTGTATTCCTTATAAATTCAATTCAATTTAAATTAGTTCAATTTAGTTTAATTCTATCCAATAGTTTAATTCAGTTTAGCCAATTTCAATTCAAAAGACAAGGCCTAAACTTTTATGAGAATTATGGTTTGAAAAAGTTACCCACTTAAAAGTTAAAACTCATCCAATGTTCTTTTTCCTCTCTATTTCATAAAAAGTTCTTCTTCTAAGGATCCAGATCTAGATAGATCAGGTCACTAGGGTAGAAAAAGGTAAATAAATGAAAATAAGATATAATCTGTATAATATAATATGACCTATATAGGTGTGTTGCTAGTAGACCTGACAAACAGATCGGGTCGTGTCGGATTCGTGTTCATGTCACATTTAAACGGGTAACAAACCCTCCAACCCAAACCCGACCAATTAAATTTCATGTCGTGTTTGTGTCGACCCACTTATATAAATGGGTCACAAAGCATCAACCCTAACCCGATAATTTCGTGTCGTGTTTTCATGTCATATCCATAATTGGAAAGTTTAATTAATTTTTTGTGAAGGAGAATCAAGAAAAATTAGAAATAATTTAGTAAACAGGTCATTCGTGTCGTGTTCTTGTCTAGAGAGCTCAACCCAAAGCCAATCCATTTATATATCGTGTCGACTGTCGACTCATCACATAAATGGGTCATTAAGTATCAACCCAAATCCGTTAATTTCTTGTCGTGTCATTGTTTGCCACGTAGACCGGACAAAATTGACCCGACCTGACACTCGAATTCAAGACCCGAATCCGAATTGACCCGACCCAATTTAACCCGACCCGAATGTTTATTGCAAAATGATTATTATCCACAAATAACTTGATACCAGTTGACCCGCACCGAAATAGCCCGACCCAAAACATGCAGACCCGAAACTTACTTGCCCCAAACCGATCCAATTGACCCATTTACCAGGTGCAAGTGAGATATTGGAGCGAAAGAAATGAAAAAGATCCAAGTTCGTATTTTTTGTTTTTTGGCAAATTCTCATTTATGACGGAAGAAATGGTTGTGACGGATACCATTTCCTCTCACAAAATACCCAACAAGGGTAAGTGGAGAAGCACATGGGGGTCCTACCCTTGTCCCCGCTACCATTTCCTCTCATAAATGATCCGTCCCAAGATCCGACCTGTCACAAGGGAGACGCTTTGTTTTTTTTTGGGGGGGGGGGGGAGGAGGAATGGGGCAGCAACATAAATCACCTGTCGCATTCGTTGATATGTGGAGTATCAATAAAAACTCCCAATTTTGTTGCCTCGCTCTTACTTTCTATTCGAATTTTTCTCGTTGTTAAATACATACACTAACCAACTATAAACAGATTATTCCTTCTTACGGAGTATATGCGTTGATGACTTGATGATGATGTATACACTTCTTAAGCTTTTTGGGTTTCATGTTATGCCCACCAACTGTTTGTCTAAATTCCTCTCAGAAATTTCAGGATTTGGGTACAAAAAAAAATGACTTGTCTTAGATCTCTACATTAACTGGACAAATTCTAAATATGGTTCGTCCCAATTATTTGTTTACTTTTAGTAAGACGGTTCTAGGACAATGAGGGTTTGTGTTTGACACTAGGTGGCCGTGGCGGAACAAGAGGCTTACAGTTACAGGGGTTTTCCATTCCTGAATAATGAAAAAGTTGAAATTTTAGTCAAAATTATTTTTCGCTTTTTTTCTTAGTTTGTCTTAATGTATTAGTAGTTCACCCTCGAAATTATCTTGTTCCCGCCATTGCTAATAACCGTGCTTATGACTCCAATCTCAGAGGAACTTATGCTCGAGTTTTTCCCTTGAGGAACTTGTTCTTGTGTTGAGGGGCTTACAGTTCAAAAAGGTTTTCGATTCTTTGGAATTGCTACAGTCTTAAAACTCGAGAAAATTCTATCACCATTATGGTCATACCCAGATCGAATTCGGACTAAGTCAGGTGTTGCATAGTCAAACAAATGATTATAGTGTATAAGTGTTGTGGATAAATTGATCTATTAGTTAAGATTTTCATTGGGTTTATTGATTGTTAAAGCAAGAATGGCAACTAAAATTGTGCAGAAAACATGTGTGAAACAAATGAAGTTTCAGATGTCTCATCTCAGACAGATGAAGTTATTGCAGCTCTTGAGAAAAATGGGCTTAATTTTATTGGGGCAGCAACAAGGGCTAAGCATAAGAAAGGGAAGCCGAAGATGGCCCTGAGAATTGACATTCCGGCCACCAACCCAACCCGAACCATTTCTGCTGTCACTTCTATGTTGTGGGAGGATTTAGTGAACACCTCTAGCAAGGATACCCCTACGGAGCTCATTAGCAGGAAGAAAATTCAGTGTGCTGAGAAAATGATCAGAGGGGCATTTGTGGAATTGTACAAGGGTCTTGGCCTTTTGAAAACTTACAGGTATTGCTAACTACCTGAAAAGGATCACACTTCTACTTAAGTCTTTCAAGACTTTCTGTTAATTTTGGCATGTTGATTTTCACCAGTCTCTTGTATGACAGGCTCATGATATGTTAGTGTTCGACCATCTGACCGTAAATTGATCGTTAGTGACATAAAATCGCTCTTGACGATAAAATGATCATTAACATTATGAAAATGGTTACTGGCTAAATGTCTCACTAGCGACATTATATTATTAAAAGAGTTATTAAAAGTTTTTAAGCAAATTTAGTATCCTTTACTTTACCATCAGTGCATCATCATATCAAATTTACATAAGCAATCTTCCTTCATTTGACAGTTTAGCTATACATCTTTGGGCTGTCATTTGAAGTCATCATAGTGAGAAGTGAGAACAGATATGTTAATGTGATGACCTTATGAGTTGAATGTAATGCTGAAGTTAGAAATTCCATGTTAAACTTAATGTCTTCAAGGGTTTTCAATGGTAACACCTGACTGCAATGTAAAAACAAGAAATTAAAGAAGTGATCTTTCCTTGGACCTTTTACTCTATATGTTCAACTGCCCTTTTCAATTGTGTTGGTATATGTATTATCGTTGCGGTTATAAGGTCATGATGATGAAGTTTGTTCTTGTTTAATTTTGGCATTGAATCTTTCTGCTACGATTTCCTAACACTAAATTTGGTCGCTTCTCCTGATAGCTCACTCAACATGGTAGCATTCACAAAAATTCTCAAGAAATTTGACAAGGTATGATGGTGATACACCTTTTTTATGCACCTTTTTTTAGTGTAACAAACAAGAATGATTAGTGGCTTATCACTTTCATGTCAACTACTCCTGGTTTTCAACTTTTTCCCTTAATCACAAAACTTAATTCCATGATAATGTTTTATCTGCTTCCACACACTAGTGGCAGGAGATAAAGGTTTAGCGTGTAGTTATTTCAATCAGCATCTTTGTACTTATTTAGTAAAAGGTTATTTAGATAATAATCTGTTTGACTGCATCATTAAAGGTTATTTCTAGCCATTTAAAACTATAGCTTGTCTTTTATGTTACAACAACAATAATATTAGCTTAGTGCGTCAAGTGCTCCTGAAAAAGCAGACGTGAGGTCGGATGTACTTAGCTTTCCCTATGTGTTAACTCTACTGAGAGGCTGTTTCTAGACAACTGTAATGAAAATTGTGTTGAAAATTGTATCGAATGACGATTAGTTCAAAATATAAAGAATCGAACCGAGTGTAGGGAGTCATGTTGATATTCTGTGGCAATTCAGACCGAAAGCATAGAGAGTCTTTGAGCATCACCTGAAATGAAAGCATGTTGCTTGTCCTGTATGTTAAATGTCATTATTCATATAGAGGGTGGAGACATAGTTTCTGAAGGTGGCATAGCTAAAATGTCTGTAATTTTCAAATGGAGAAAACGACATTTGTGGATTTTATTACATTGTAAGAATCGCTGATTATTGTAAATTTTGAGAATGAATCGGATAACCTTTTTTAAATTTAGAATGCAATATCCCTATAAATAAAATGTACTTTCTTTACTATAATTCTCACAACAAAAATTAATGCAGGATTATATTTTTCTGTATAGGTAGCCAATCAACAAGCATCATGTAATTATTTGAAGACTGTAAAGAGGTCCAATTTTATCAGTTCTGACAAGGTAAGGAAGTTGAAACTATTTGGTAATGGTTGATAATTGCTTCTAATTTTTTGTAATGGGAAATTGATGGTAGACTAGACTTCATAGCATGCAACCTATTGCTAGAATCTGTTAACTTGTCACACATCATTTACTCACCGAAAATTCAGTGAATCGTTGGTAAGACGATCCTAAAGTAAGACAATGTTATCATAAGCTATCGGAATAAGTCTTGAACTCCGAACCCCACCCCCACTATGAAACTTTCTTACCACATAGTGGAATTCTTTAAGACTGTTGCAAATTGGAAACAATCTGTCCTTTTAAGGGTTTCAGGCTGCCTTGATTGCCGTTGCTTTTCACAGTTGCACGATTTTTTATAGCCGACTTGTTAATTAGGCAAAAGTTGTTTAAACTTTAAATTAGTTATTATAATTGTGACTATTATTTAATCTAGTGGTGATTGTGGTTTCATAAAGGTGATTAAATTAATGGACGAGGTAGAATCCTTATTCACCAAGCACTTTGCCGAAGATGACAGGAAAAAGGCAATGAAATTCTTGCGCCCCCAACAACAGAAAGACTCTCACATGATTACTTTTCTTGTTGGTGAGTGTATATTTTTAGTAATGGTTATTGGCAATAAATAAGAATAGGGTATTAAATGGAGGTCAGAAACACCTATATGTGACTATTTTATTAAGGTTTTGAAGATCACTACGACCGCATTTTACCGTATTTTGAGGCGATATTTGCCGCATTTTATGAAATTAGGCGTCAATAGCCATTCCCTCTACCGTGACTGAAACCTAAATTTATTATATGTGCTGTGTGATGAATGCTTTTGTTTCCCTTTTCCTAAATAGAAGGTGCACAGTGTGGCCTCAGTTTAGATGTTAGTCTAATGTAGAATAGTGTGTTTTAACCACAGAAGTTTGTCTAACCCTTGATAAGGAATTGAAGGGGGTAGCATTTTTAAATGCACTAGTACTCTCTGTGGCTGCGCAATTTTGCTTTTGATGTTACTTTGACACTTCATTTTGGCCGCGTTTAGTGTGAATGACGCTACAATATTTGGACGTGACACAACACCTAGTGATTTCATTAGGCCAAAACACAGAACTTTCCACAAAATTGCATTGCATTAACAGTAAATGGGAGAAATGAAAACGGACCCAGAAACGTGCTTCTTGATGGGCCGGTCCCACCTCACGGTCCTCACCACTCCCCTTCCCTTCCCAACGGAATTGTCGAAAAAAATCTTGAAAAAGGTTGACCGCCAGAATATGCGACTAGCCTTTCCCCTCTGCTTTACCCTTGATGTCCAGTCAACTGCTGCGCCTCAACGCATTTCGGGGAGAACCAGCTAGCTAGTGCTTGCTGCTTCTCCTGCGGCACTTGCAGCCTCCTCTGCTTATTATGCTTGTCTTTGCGTCTTATTATGTCATTGGGACAAAAAGTTGTGCAGTTGAGCTCAACATTTGTATACCTTACATACTGAAATTAAGAGATAATTCACTTGCAACTATTTTGGATGATTTTAAACTTTCTTTTGCTTGTGCAGGATTATTCACGGGCTGTTTTGTTACCCTTTTTGCTATATACGCAATTTTGGCACATCTTTCTGGCTTGTTCTCTCGCGGATACAGAGATGATTCCGGTTACATGGAGACAGTCTATCCCATTTTCAGGTTTTATTCATTATTAATTCTGAATATTAGCATTTTCTCCTACATTTCTTTCCCAAGTAGATTTCAGCCATCTTCTCATAGCCACTGAGGAATGTCACAATAAGTTGTATAGTGTAAAACGGTTTTACATAAAAACTTTAGTTAAAGTCTCATATACTCCTAACAAAACATGATAGATACATGTATTAAATAATCAGAATTCGCTCTTAAATTTGCATGGCTTATCACTTATAGAGTTTCCTGTGCAGCACTTTTGCACTGCTGGGTTTGCACCTGTTCATGTATGGATGTAATTTGCTAATGTGGAAGGCCACGAGAATCAACTATACATTCATATTTGAGTTCAATCCAAAAACAGCCCTTAAGTACAGAGATGCTTTCCTAGTATGCACCTCCTTGATGACTGCTGTTGTTGGTGCCTTGGTCGTCCACCTCATTTTGAGGTCTAAAGGTTTCCCTCCTCAGCAAATTGACGCCATTCCTGGCATCCTTCTCTTGGTTAGTCATTGCAAAACACCCTTCTTTTCTTCATTATCTTACTCTTTCCTTCACTCTTATGATTTTGAAACATTATTGGTAAAACCACACATTTCTTACCAAAGTACGGGGTTAAATGTACCGAGCCTTTCCCTTCCCTGTGCTAAGAGAACACAAAGGTTGTTTTTAGATGACTTAAAATGAAAAAATGCGTCGAAAATTACAGAAAATGAAGACTTGTTTACAATATGCTAGCTTAGTGACTTCCATGTTTTATTTCATCATAATCCACAATCACAGAATATGGAGTATTTGGCTCCATTTAGAGCAATGGAAATGAATACCCCTATAAAAGATATGGAATATTTAATAAGTAGTACCTTTTATCGGTGATTTGTAACTTGTGGTTTTACAATAATATGTATGTAAAACCGCTTAGCAGAATCATTTTTGTATGACTTTAGTGGGTATGTGCTATGTAGGTTGGAGTCACAGATTGCCGCCTATAAGTAGATGATTTTTTTAACCCAGTGTTTATGTTGGTTGTCAGGTCTTTTTTGCATTGCTGATTTGCCCCATCAATGTATTCTATCGTCCAACTCGATATTGCTTCCTGAAGGTGATACGTAACATAGTGCTCTCTCCACTTTACAAGGTGTGTAAACCAAACATAATATTCCTCCATTTCATATTTTCACGGCTATGCTTTGAAGTTGTGACATTGATTCATTGCATCAACTCTTATTTATCTTTTGAACATTTCTAGGTTGTAATGGTAGATTTCTTCATGGCTGACCAGCTGACTAGCCAGGTAATCATGCTAAAATCAACAGACAAACTTATGTGAGATGGGTTTACATGTGACTTTGTAGACCAACTTATTAACCCTACACAAATTCTCCCGGGAAACGGCTATCATGATAACGTTATATCATAAGACTGGCATATACGAGAATCAAAATAGGGTATTTATACTCACTTAGTGGGTTAATGGATACATTAGCGTGGTTTGTAGTTAGATGATTTATTCTTACGTAGTAACCAATGGAGGATTACAGTTACAGAAGGATTTGAGTTAGTCTTGTACATGAGATCATGACTGTCTCATATACAGACTCATCGTCCGCTGAAATATGATCCATCATAATGTGTATGAATTTAAATTCTACATTCTGCAGATTCCTCTTCTTAGGCACATGGAAACTACGGCATGTTATTTTCTGGCTAACAGTTTGGGTTCGCACCCCTACGATGTCTGCAAGAAAGGAAAGCTGTACAAAGAGCTTGCCTATGTGATCTCCTTTGCACCGTATTATTGGCGTGCTATGCAGGTATCTTCTTCACATATAATTGCCGCTTTTTATATATCGTTCATTTCAATATTTCATGCACTTTTCAATTTAAAGTGCTGTATTTACTCGCCTGAGTATTTCAACTGATTACACACATAGACATGGTAGGTTCATTGGGGTCGGGTAAGAACATTTAAGGTTCAGTGGTACCAGAACATTAGGTTGATTCGGCTGAGATCATTTTTGGGTTGTTGGTACCAGATAGGGTCAATCTGATCTGAGTCGGGCCATTTCGTGTTCATTAAATTTTTTTTAATTAATGTTGAATTTTTTTGGCGTGATTTAAAAAAATAGTCATTTTGTATCATTTCCATTTGGGTTGATATCATATTGGTTGAATCGGTCGGTTCAAATTTCCAGTCATTCAGGCTGTTATATCTAGGGCTAATTAAAGGTCTTGTACCTGGTTATTTTGGTTGGATCAATTTTGCAAAGTTTGGGTATACGTGAAAGATGTTTTGTATTCATTTTATAGATAATGTAAGTATCAACTATCAATAAGCCCTCTAATTAGCATTTTCTTTTGATGTTTTGGTCTCATTTTTTCCATTTATCCAATGTTCAAGTGCGCGAGAAGATGGTTTGATGAATCCGATGTGAAACAATTGGCTAATTTGGGCAAGTACGTATCGGCCATGATCGCAGCTGGCGCTAGGTTAACATATGCCCAACAACAGGAGCCTACAGTATTTTTCACTATTTTAGTAGTTGTGACTTCTGTCATTGCTACTGTATACCAGCTATACTGGGATTTTGTGCAAGACTGGGGCTTTTTTGACCTCAGTTCGAAAAACACATGGCTCAGGGATGATCTTGTTTTGAAGAACAAATCCGTTTACTATATTTCCATAGTAAGTCTTCCACTGTTTTCCTTTTTTATTTTTAGTGACATTCCAAAAACCAAGCAGTTAAAATGGATGTTTTTCTTTGCAGGTTATCAATTTGGTCCTTAGAGTTGCTTGGGTTGAAAGTGTGATGAAAATCATCAAAGTTGGAAATGTAGAGGCCAAGTTTTTAGACTTTTCCTTGGCTTCTTTAGAAGTAATTCGACGTGGGCATTGGAATTTCTACAGGTAATCCTTTATTAGCTGCAATAATATTTGTAAAGTGTTCACGTTTCTGGTTAGACGGTCCTTGAATTCTACTCTCGCCTTATTGTAAGACCGTCTTTCCTAACATTTTACTCCCTTGTTTTTACATCTTGAAACAACAGATTGGAGAATGAGCACCTAAACAATGTGGGAAAGTTCAGGGCAGTAAAGACGGTTCCTTTGCCATTCCGTGAAACTGATTTTGACGACTGAACATCCATTGCAAAATTAACATGTATCCTTAATCAAGTATCGACTATATCTAATGAAATTGCGGAGGGCTGCTCTTTTTTTTTTTTCACAAGCACCCGTGAAAATCTCTCTCGTTCATTTCACGCACAGAAGATTTAACCACCAACAGCAACTTTCCGACTCATTTCTGTACAGAAGAAGGTGCGCCCACTCACAATTTACTCCGTTCAGCAAAAAACTTTTAATGCTTGTTCATAAACTTTGGACCATCATTAACTTCTACATAGCTCTATATTAACACCAATGTATCACAGTTTCTTTTTTTCCTTTTTTAGCAATGAACTTTTGAAGTTGTAGAATTGCATTATTATTAATATAATCACACAATCCACTTAAAGTTGATTCTTATGATTGATCGCATTATTTCGAGAAATCTAGTTAGCTCGTCTGGTAAGGTTATTTAAAAGTAGTGCCGAGGGTTTCAAACCCGACTATGTCAATACTGCCTTTTGTACTGACAGAACATTACGAATGTCACTGAAAAGTAGTGCCCATTGTCAAATGTAACACCCCTGATTTTTTGCTAAATTAAAAAGTGTTTTTACAAACAAAAATCATCGGAAATTTTTATATGGACTTGCAGAACTGGAGTTTAATTGCTCAGGTAACTATTTATTGCTCTTATCTGAAGAGAACATCACACAAATTATTACAAGCTAATAATGAGAGACCTTTTGCTCTTAGAAATTCACACAGTAATAATGAGAACATATAAACTATTAACTTATGTACTCTCTGTTCTTCAGTGACTCAGCAAGTTTCTTAGAAATGCAGTAAGCAGTAGACTGTATAGTGATCATAGGATTGACACCGACAGCACTGGGTAAAACACTCCCATCACAAACAAACAGACCTTTTGCTTCCCAGCTCTCCCCATTTTCATCTACCGCCCCGTCCTTCTCGGATTTCCCCATCCTGCAACTCCCCATATGATGAGCTGAACTATAGTTTCCCCAGAAACGGTCTGATAACGGGCCCCTGGTCGCAAATACTGAGCCAAGAAACTCTTCGATTTCTTCATCAGTCTTCCCTTTGCATTGTAGTCTCTGACCATCACTCCTGTAAGTCCCGACCTCAACTGCTCCTGCTGCTATCATAATCTGCAGGGCCCGCCTAAGTCCGACGGTCATATTTTCCCGGTCTAGTCGAGTCAACTTGTGAGTTATCCTGGTCTTGGACCTGATTTCCCCTGACCCTTCATCTCTAATCATCACAAACAAATTTGCCGTTCTAGAATACCTTGACATCCGCTTCTTTACATCCATTCCCGATTCCCATGGGATTAACACAGCACAGGCTGCAGGCCCTAGTGCAGGCGTTTCTATCAGGGCTCTTGGCATAGAGCGAGACCCTTGCTCCGAGAAGACCTTATGGGCTGAGGTAATTAACCCGCCTTCAAAAACCTTGCCTTCAAACTCGGAAGTGGGCCCTTCCGGTGGGAAGTATCCCCAAACCATTAGGGAAGGGTGAATGTGAAAATTCTTCCCAATATGCTTGTTTCTCAGTCCACTAGACATGAGAAGGGGAGGTGTCAGTAATGAACCACATGCTGAGATCGTAACTTTTGCTTCAATCTGAAACTTTCGAGTGATTTTTTCATTGACTGAAGTTGCAACCAGTCCAATGCACCTTTTCTTTTTATGTCTTCTGTCTTTGTTTTGGTCAAATAGAAGCTTCGTAGCCTCACTGCCAGTGATAATCACTGCACCCATGCTGACAGCATCAACTAGCCAGGTGACATCAGTCCCTTGCTTGTCGGCGGACTTACACCCACAATAACAAGACCCACAATAGTGACTCTCGGATGAGTTTCTCGGAACCCTATCGGCTTCAAACCCTAGATTCTCACACCCTTTTCTCAGGACCTGATTTTGAAACCCTTCTTTCACACAGCCTTTAGTCACACCAAGCCTCTGGTTTACACATTCCATGGCAAACCTGTACCGTGGGCTGCCAAACAGAGCTAACCCATTTTCCTCGGACCACTCTTTTAGAACCTCATCTGGCGTATTCAGAGCCGCTGACCAGTTGACAGCTGTACCACCCCCAACTGCAGAGCCTGCTAGCAGCGTGGCAGATCCGTCAGCGGTTGGAATCTTGCCTCCTCTATCGTAAAGCTCGTCCATTGAAGGGCCTTCTAGGGAGGAGTAGTCGGATGACGTGTAGTAATTCCCTTTCTCAAGGACCACCACCTTTTGGCCAGCCCCAGCCAGGACAGCAGCTGCCACCCCGCCTCCACAGCCAGATCCCACAATTACGACATCACACTTTATCTTGTAAAGGTTGTTTTCAGAGTCTTGTGTGACATCTAGACCTTTGCTAGTGAGTGAATGAAGGAGAGTTGATGGAGTCTCGTATAAAGTCTCAATAATACCCTTTTCCAAAGGCCTCTCTTTCTTAGTCTTGTCGGTTGTAGTGTTTTCCGGTTTGTAGCCTATAGCTTCCCATGTTGGATTGTTGCATTTGTCATCCACCTGCTCAAAACAGTATCCAATATTATAATTTGAATTCAAGTTAATTTTGGGTATGCAATGTGAGGCTGTATATCTCTCCTTATATTACCATGCCTAGGGTGGAAAGTATAACGAGGCTTTGTGAATTGCGATATTGCTGTTGTTGCAAGTTTTAATAGACAATGTGCCAAGAAACAGGCTTGCAAGATAAAACTGTGAAACTTGGCTACTAAATCTGCTCTCCAGACAGCTTGAAAATTTTGGGATCATATTGAAATAATGGAACTCATAATCATAATGCCATGATTCTGAAACATTGTTGGTTTTTTTTTACTAGTTCGGAAATGAGGTTGTGAAAATGCTTAAAACATCCTGCTACAAATGCTCTTAAAGATTCCAGATGAGCTCTACAAGATCAAAGTTGAAACCTTGCCATAAATGCGAATTTGTGTAAATTCAATAGCTAACCACTTACTATAATTGCACTTGGTATATTGTGGAGTCTTGGTTACAGAAATGACGGAAATGTAGACTATTTAATATTTTGATTAGTACAAAAACTCAAATAAGGCCGCTCTACCTCTATGTTAAACGGTGTACCTCCATCTTTTAATGATAATAATAATAATACTCATTACTAGCCAGATATATATGGATTAATTGAAACCCGTCTTAAACAAAAAAGGGGTTGAGCATTAATTATAGCTAGTTGAACTATAATATCGATGGACCTTTGTTCAATCATTTGTATGCCGTGAATGATATTTTAATTCTATTGCTAAATCCCGCGCAAGCTATTACTAAATCCTACGCATTTTGTCATTTTTTTCCAATCCTACCCTTCCTCTG
>JAOWBH010096512.1:0-14314 GCA_028566215.1 Silene coronaria | reverse complement strand
TATATATTTCCAATATTATATTCAAGTGATATTTATAATTTTTATATAAAAACTTTTACACTTTATTTGATTTAAAAATATCGTAAAAAAATATGAAAAATATATAATTAGATTCGTGGTAATAAAAATTTCATCGTCATTAGAGTATAGAATTCATAGCATTGGCCGATATTTTAATTATGATAGAAAAAATAGAAAAAAAGAATTGTACGAATATTAATAGATAGTATAGTATTTGCTCATTATTAAATCGGGTTGGATGTCGAATTAGGTGCAACAAAGATGGTGTATTTCTTAGTATGTTATTTGTTCTACATTGAAAAATAATGTAGGTGTAGTGAATATACTACGTAAAAATAGTAGAATTGTCCCACATTAGAAGATTACCCTAAGGTGAGGCGATCCTATGATTATAAATAGGGGTCATCCTTGAAACTTATGTATCAAACCAAAATCTTTTGAGTCTCCTAAGTATTGTCTTAGAGGGTTCTTATAAGAGTTTGTATCATTATCTTCACAATATGACATAATAAATAATAAAGTGGAGAAATTTTTAAATTATTATTATAATACATATTTCTCATATTATATTGAAGTAATGTTTATAATTTTTATATAAATCTTTTACATTTCATTTGACAAGAAAAAACGTAAAAAAATTATGAAAATTATATAGTTAGATTCGTTGTAAAAAAATGCTATCATCATTAGAGTATAAAATTCATATTATTTGCACATTTTTAGTTATGATAAAAAATAGGAACAAAAAATGCTCGAATATTAATAGATAGTATTATATTTGTTCATTATTAAATCGAGTTGAATGTCAAATTAGGTGCGAAAAAAATGGTGTATTTCTTATTTGTCCCCATTCAAAAATAACGTAGGTGTAGTGAATATACTATGTATAAATATTAAAATTGTCCAACATCAGAAGATTAACTTAATGTGAGGTGATCATATGATTATAAATAAGAGTTATCCTTGAAACTTAGTTATCAGTCCAAAATCTTCTGAGTCTCTTAATTATCATCTTAGAGTACTCTTATAATAGTTTGTATTATTATCTCCATAATAGTAAAATTTATTTATTTATTTTTCTCGCATAATCAATAAACTGTTGGTAACGGCACGCCTCAATTACAACAATAGCCTACAAATAATAATCACGTAAATATTTATAAAGGCGATTACATATTACTATATTAGTGATCTTAACAAACGATATTATTATATGGTGTCAAACAACCACGTGTAATGTAAAAATATAAAATTAAGAATTTGATTAAAGTAAGTATAAAGTATTGTTATGGGGTGAGGTGATTGGAGAAAGGGAAGGTATTGTACGTGTTGTTGTGGAGTGAGGTGATTAAAATAAGTATAAAACTTTACCAAGGAAATATGGAAAGTAGTGTGAATAGACGAAAAAAGAAATAGGGATGGTTATTGAGAATAGGAGGGAGTATTAGTTATTAATAAGTCATAAATAACGATATTAGTGATCTTACCAAACAATCTATATTATAATAATTTTATTTAAGACAAAATCACAATTTAAAATAAAATGGTGATAAATATACCTAAATTGCTTATTAATATGTTATAAATAATGATAATCTCTACTAAAAGAGAAAATTTATAAACTATAATAAAATAAAGTGCTTTTTTCATTATAATTATATACCTAAGTTAATTACCCTGTTACAACGCACGGGCTTTCAAACTAGTAATGTAAATATATTATGGCAAAATACGTATTGACTCAGTGAGGATTTTAAGTTGAAAACATAAGCAATAAATGTTTAATGCACTGCGCCAAATAATGCCATCAACAACGGTCAGATTAGGTAATTACTGTTTTTAAATAAAAATACGGAACCGTGATTGCAACGACGGTTGTTAAACATAGACAATGGTTGTAAAAAACACGGGACCATTATAAAACATAAATAATGGATGTAAAATACCGTAATCACAAATGCGTCCTTATTTCGAGTCTCATACTGTGTCTGTGGTAACTAACTCAAGTGGTTCGTGCACCTGAGCGGCTATGATTTGAAGTTCGAGCCTCGTTCAACAATAAAGTCCCAGGCCCTAGTGAATTTTGTGTCTGACTTCAGTCCAAACCACAAGCCCAGGAAGAGAAAGATGTGTTGGCTCTGGAGGAGGACAAAGGGGAGCAGTTGTGGGATCTACATATGGATGAAGCTTCCAACGCAAGAGAGGCTGGAGTGGGGTTTGTCCTCAGATCACCAGGAGGAGACCTCATCATTCAGGCGGTACGATGTGAATTTCAGGCCACAAATAACGAGACAGAGTATGAGGCATTGATCCTGGGTCTGCAGCTAGTCATGGACCTGAAAATCAAAAATCTCAACGTATGCAGCGATTCTCAGCTTATTGTTAACCATGTTAATGACTCTTATGTGGCCAGGGATTCCAAAATGGTGGCTTATCTAGAGGTAGCAAAGGATTTAGCTCCCAAGTTTGCCAACATCAAACAAATTCCTCGAGACCAGGATAATGGAAAGAATAATGTTGTCTTAAATCATAAAACTTTACAAAAAGCTCATTTGGAATAGCTTTAGCTAAATGTAATAGCCATTTCCGTATTTGAACCAAAACTCTTATCTTATAATTGTGGAAATGTCGAAGATGAAAGATTAAGAAAAAGGGAGGGAGTAATTAAAAAGTACTCCGTAAATAAACTAGAATTTTGCACTACAATCCTAGACACATACGTACATACAAAGAAAAAGCATATTATCAAATTTGAATGATTTACCAAAAAAGTCAGGACACATTCGCCAACCAAATAAGTTAATTAGTTCTTTGCTAAGTGCTGGAACACCCTCCAATCTTGCTTAGTGCTTTTTGGGATGGAATTCGATCCTTACTTCGTGTTCTGGGATTGGGATTCCGAGTCTTAGACCTGCTTCATGATCTAGCCTAAGTCATATCCATTTTAATTTCTTGTTCAATTTAAACCAAAAAACAACAAAAAGAAACTGTGACCATGAGCTTAAAACCGTGAGTGATTTGTCGAATTTTGAGCCAAATTGTTCGATTCGATAATTTCACTTCAAATTGGTATCAGAGCCTAAGTTAACACAATTCTATTGTTGTGTTGATTTAAGCTAAGTCTTTCCTTGGAAGTTTCAAACACCAACCACAAACGCAATATCAACCATGAGTGAAGAGAGGTTAACCGGAATTGAGAACAACATGACTCAACTTTCGGAGAAGTTCGATCAATTGTTAACATCCCTTGAGAACCACACGGTCCACACACCACCTCCTTTTGGAGGAGGCCGAGGGCCACATGGAAGAGGTAGAGCACGAGGATTCATGGGACGAGGGCGTCCCCACGACATGCAAGAAGATGAGTACTACTCCGGGTCAGATGTGTCCATAAATGAATCTTACCAAGAAGACCTTCACAAAGATGTCAAGGTAGAAATCCCCGATTTCCATGGTAGTCTAAACCCCGAAGATCTTTTGGATTGGTTTAGAACCATAGAAAGAGTCTTTGAAATAAAAAGCTATTCGGATTTAAAGTCTTTCAAAATTGCCATTTTAAAGCTTAAGGGTTATGCTTCTTTATGGTATGAAACCTTAAAGAACCAACGAAAGAGGGATGGGAAACTACCTATCAAGTCTTGGATCAAATTAAAGAAAAAGCTTTGTGAGAAATTCATTCCCAAAGAATACACCCAAGACATGTTCATCAAACTAGCCCAACTCAAACAAGACCAACAACCCATCGAGTCTTACCTTAGAGATTTTGAGCAACTCACATTACAATGTGAGCTCAACGAAAAACCGGAGCAAAAGATTGCAAGGTTTGTAGAAGGGTTGGATGTCAAGATAGCTAGTAGGATGATTTGTAAAATCAGTACGTGTTATATATAAGGTTTGTTCAATTCGATAATTTCACTCCAAGAACTGATGATTAGGTAATAATATTTATGTCTTATATATAATGTGTTATATGATTCGTAAAATCAGTACGTGTTATATAGACAAGTGTTAATGTACATAAGCAAGCCGGAGAAGGAAATGGCAAGGGAGATTGAGGTGGAAGCCAAGGACATGTCAAAGGATCAATATTTGGATGTTGAAGAGGAGAGGAAGCCGGGAAGGCCGTGACAGAGGATGAGGTGGAGGATCCTAATGATGAGACGTTCTTCTCAACACCAAAAAAAGATAATTCAGGCTTTTGGCGAGGTAATAGCTGCTAGTTTATAATTATTCATATCATACACGTTTTTTTACTTATGAAATTAATTTAAGGTAGTGCATGTATGTATACTAATTGATTAAAGCTGTCGTAAAGGGCGTTCGCAAGGTGCCTTGTCATTTGTACTATTTTCAGGGGAAACAGAAAGCTCCTGTTGCTAGAGGATACGTGTTCTCTCATGACCAGATTCAACAAGTTAAGGTTCATGACATACCCCTTAATGACAAATGCAGGAAAGTGGAAGTGTCCCAATTACATAAAGACGAGTATGCGAATGTAAAAGTACCATTTCCTAATGAAAAGGTCACTTATTTGAAAGAAGCCTTAGGTTCTTATGTGCAATGGCCTGACACCCTCATTGGTGTTGTAATCTCCGAGGTACCTATATACAGACGTTAATTATTACTTGTTATTTAATTATATTAGGGTACGAATATTAACTTAGCATAAGTACTTTAATCTTTACATTTGCAGAAGTTAAACAAAGCCATTACGGTAGCTAAATTTATGACTACTATGTCAACGGCCAAAGTCACCGAAAGGACTACGTCTTCACCAAAAACAAAACAACACGACATACATTATAAGCCAGCTACTATTGCTGCAGCCAAGCCTGCTTATGATTCTTATTATGAATCGTGTGAATATAAGCAAAAAATGAAAACTTCTTCGCTAAAGGCTTTGCATAACCTGGCTGTAAGGAAGTCAACTAGAGGGGATGTAGTCACGATTAAGATTGAAGCTGAAATTGTGGGCGTACCTGATATAGCCTTACTGGACGCGAAACAACTGATAGAATTTGTCGACCTTGACAATTTAGATGCTATTCACATTTTGATTTGGATGAAGTAAGTTTTATTAATAACACTAGTTAGTCCTTTCGATTTACGAATAATGATGTTTATTTAAATTATCAATTAAAATAACATTCTTCGTTCCATGTGGCGTAATAGGTAACTGAATAATCAGATCGCTAAGAGGAAGTTCTCAACTCACACCTACGGATTCTTGAGTCCTATTGTGTTCTCTCTGCGGAGATTTTCATACGCAGAACAAATCAATCATATCGCTCGTTGGTTCATATCGACCAAAAAGCTGTGTCTTGCCCTCTACAATGAGAATATATATGTATAGTATGTGATTAAATAATGAATCACGATTCTATTCATTTATTATTAAAACGCTTACATGCGTGTAAATGAACTAACAGTTCAATTGCCCAAATTGAATAGGAAGCGTTGGGGGCTAATGACAATCCAAGTGGAAACAAAAACAGTGTACTGGATTGACTCTTGCGAAGGCAAACCCTGTGATAGTTTAGTAAAGATGATAACTAAGTAAGTTTACAACCTTCAATAATGTTATTTGTTATTGTAAGACTTGAGCTATATATATGCAAATAATAATGGCATTTGTGTATATTTATGAATTAGTGTTTTTGAAATAAAAAGAGAATTATATGCACTTGGGAAATATGAGAGTAACACCGATCCAAATTTTGTCACGCCAGTAGTAAGTTGAGTTCAATTCTGTATATTTTCGTTAATTCTGCCTATTTTGATTATGTATATTTTGAATTGTAGTTTCCACTAAAACTCAACAAAGCCCCAATCTATTCGCCAGAGGACATCACTGAGTTGAGAAATATGTGGGCCAGTTATGTTCTTTTATTAGCGGAGTCTCAATAGTTTGCTCATGCTAAAGTCGTTGTGTATTGGCTTCTTTTGATCATTCTGTTTGTACTGTTTTTAAACTGGGTTTAATTGATCATGGGGTCTACTATTTTGATGCAGGATTGAATTTTTACAGTGCACAACTGCTGGAATGCTATTTTTCAGCAACTGCTAGAATGCTATTTTTCAACAGCATTTCAGCAGCTGCTAGAAATGGTGCTGAAAAAATAGCATTTCAGCAGCTGCTAGAACAAGCTAAAACAATTTTTTTTTTTTTAAAAATAATATTTTAAACGATAACGGTTAAAAACAACCCGTTGTGAACAATTATTTGACAATGGATAAATTTAGATAAATAACCGTTGACATATTTTCCCTCACATTCAAACCGCCAAAAATATAAGATAACGAACGATAACCGTTGTCGAATTCAAAACTTTTACAACGGTTTTATTTAAAAAGAACCGTTGTCAACGTTTCATCATTAAAATAAGATAACGGTTAGATACTATTGTCAATGGAGAAATATAACAATGGTTTTGCATGCAATAAACCCGTTGTTAAATTTTGACATTCAATTAAATAAGATAAGGAAATGAACCATTATCATATATAATATTTAACAACCGTTTTCGTGCCACTAAAACCGTTGTCAATAGTAAAATACAACAACGGTTTTGAAACCGTTATTAAGATTTAACAACGGTTTTGCAAAAGTAAACTCGTTGCTATAAACGTATTTAACAATAGTTTTATAACCGTTTTTGAGTTTTACTGTGATAATGGTTTTATAGATCCGTTATTAATGTTATATAACAGTCGCGTGTTTGTACAACCGTGGTATATATTTAACAACCGTCGTTGCAATAACAGTTCCGTGTTTCTATTTAAAAACGGTAATTGCATTATCTGACCGTTATTGATGGACTTATTTAGTGTAGTGTATGAAAGTCTTGGTTGTGCATCATTCAAAGCATTATATGGGAGGAAGATTCGTAGTCCACTCTGTTGGGACGATGCTAGCGACAACGTCATATTAGGATCACAAGTAACCCATGACCAAATCAAACACATCAAGGTGATTCGAGAGAGACTTCAAGCATCTCAAGATTGCCAAAAGGCATACACCAATGCACATACACGACCAGTAGATTTCGAGGTTGGCGATAAAGTATTCTTTAGAATATCACCAAATAAAGGGTGTAAGACGTTTTGGTGTCAAGGGAAAGCTGAGTCCAAAATACACTAGACCATATGAAATCCTTAAGAATGTTGGCGAAGTAGCTTACCATTTGGAATTACCCCCAACATAACAAAGGTTCAGAACGTATTTCACGTTTCCCAACTAAGGAAATACAGAAGCGACCTGTCACATATAATTACCCCAGATGTTATCTCAGTTATTGAACCAAACCTTATCTACTCAGAGAGGTCTGTGGCCATTCTAGACCACAAAGTAAAACAACTTAGGAGGAAAACCGTACCATTGGTTAAAGTACTTTGGCTTGGTCAAAAGTTTGAAGAAGCCACATGGGAGACGGAAGCCTCAATGCGCGAGAAACATCCTGAGCTATTTGATCTATGTTGGTGACCTTACAATCAAACGTCCAAAATCGAGTAGCATTAATCTTAAATTTTGGGACAAAATTTCTTTAACGGGGGAGTATTGTAGCACCCTGTGTTAAACTTACTATCATTAACCATAATTTGGGTAATCAAGTATGGTTAGATAGTGATCAACCCTCAGATAGCAAGTCTAAGTTTCAATAAGTGTCATGATTAGGTTTCGACCTAGTAAAGCACGCAAACCGAATGAACTATCCAAGATAATAAGGGAATTGTCTTATAGACTCGTTGTAATACCCCCATTTATCTAAGAGCCTTTAGCAAAACATTTCGTATAAATAGAGATGTTACCATCTCTGTTTCCCGAGGCAGTGAATAACAAAGTAAAAACAACCAACAGTACTTTAAATTAATTTGTAAATAATGGCCTTATACAAAATTTCAAACTGATTAAGCATTCATTATTACAAAACTCGCAACGAAATAATAAAAATATCGTCTAACAAAACTAATAACTAAGTTATCTAAGACTTCTAATCCAATCCAATTCTCACGCAAGCTCCCAGCTCCCAAGACTGCTATCTCAAATTCCTATCAGTCAATCTGCTCCCCAGTTATTGGTTCAGCACAGGTGTTTACAGAATACATGGTCAACCAGACGGTAGAGTAGGATAAATACACAGGAATATTTAATAATCCAATGAACACACAATCATGCGAATACATTTACCATTCTCCGAAACACCCATACATTCTCCAATTCACCCATATACTCCAAGACACCCATAATACTTTGAGACACCCATAATATTCTGAGACAACCATAAAACTCCGAGACACCCATTCATACTCCGAGACACCCATTCAAGTCAATAATCAACACATATCCATACTTCTTAAAAACCCCAAAGTGTGGTTACTATTCCTATAATAGTAACTTTTGTCATTTTTTTCCAAAATTGCCCTTGATTTGTAAGGGAGTTACCCCTTATGTCCTTACTTTAGTGCTTTATGGATTCTCTTTCTTTCTTAGTGCTTCCGTCTCTCATTTCTCTTTCTCCTTCATTTCTGTTTCTCTTTCATTGATGGCGATTTTTGTTTTTATTTTTACTGTTTTCATGCATTTTTCGTTGTCTCTCTTTGTGTGGTTCTCATGTTTTCCATCGCCATTTGTTTTATGTTTATACTGCTTTGGTTGCCATTTATTGGTGTATTTTATTTGATCGATTCATTGTATGTGTTGATTTTGTTATTTTCTGGTTTTTAACAGGTGTGTTTATGGCTTTTCTTGTGTTGTTAGCTAATGTTCGTTGGTGTAGCTGCTTGATGTGAGGTACTTCTACCCTCGAAATCGCGAGTTCTACCTAGCTTTACTTTTTAATAATTATTTACTTGGTTTAGAATTACTGCGGCTGGTTGGTGTGTGGTTTTCAGTTTGTGATGTGTTCACTGATTTGGTTGCCATTAGTTGGTGTATTTGATTTGATCTATTCATTGCATGTCTTAATTTTGTTGTTTTCTGATTGTTTTCAGCTGTGCTTATGGTTTTCCCTGGTGTATTCGGCTGATGTTCGTTGGTGTAGCTGCTTGATATGAGGTAGTTCTACTCTCTTTCTCTTTCATTTCTCTGTTCTCTTTCTCTTTCATTGATTGTGATTTTGGCTGTGATTTGGGTTGTTTTTTTTTTTTTAAATATTTACTGTTTGTATGCATTTTTCGTTGTCTCTCTTTGTGTTGTTCTTATGTCTTTCGTCGCCATTTGTTGTGTGTTTATACTGCTTTCGTTGCCGTTTTTTGGTGTATTCTATTTGATCTATTCATTGCATGTATTAACTTTGATGTTTTCTAGTTTTTAACAGGTGTGTTTATGGCTTTTCTGGTGTTGTTAGCTGGTGATCGTTGGTGTAGCTGCTTGATATGAGGTATATCTACTCTCGAAATTGCGAGTTCTACCTAGTTTCATTTTTAAAAATTGTTTACCTCGTTTTAGATTATTGCGGCTGGTTGGTGTGTGGTTTTCGATTTGTGATGTGTTCACTGCTTTGGTTGCCATTTATTGGTGTATTTGATTTGATTTATTCATGGCATTTCTTAATTTTGTTGTTTTCTAATTGTTTTCACTTGTGTTTACGGTTTTCCCTGGTGTTGTCGGTTGATGTTCGTTGATATACCACTCTCAAAATCATGTTTTGTACCCATCTTCCTTTTTTTAGTTGTTTTCCTGGTTTTATAGTTTTGTAGCTGGCTGGTGTGTGGTGAATCCTTTGTTGATCTCACTGTCTGTTTGATTTTATGTTTATCGTTGCCATTTGTGTTGTGGTGACTACCGTGTTTGCCTATTATTGTTGTTGCAGGTTTGGCCATGATTTTATGGTGTTTGCTTAATTGAGGTCTGCTTTCTTTGATGTTTTCTGTTTGTTTTACTGTTGTTGCAGATTTGTTTATGATTTTGTGATATTTTTGGTGTTAATCAATTACTGTTGTTGCAAGGTTGGCTATAATTTTATGGTGGTTGTGACCTGATTTGTATACTGTTGCTGATTGGCAATAGAGGGCATGCTTATACTTAATTAAGGTGGAAATTGCTACTGTTGCTTGGTGACATTAGAGATTAGCGTTATTTGGCTAAGTTAGGTTGTTCATCCCTTTGTTTATTTGCAATTTACTGTTTAGATGTTTTGATTTTCTATAGGTTTCCCTGTTTGTGTGTTGTATTCTATTCCACTGTTTGTGGGCAGCATTCTTTGAGTTATTTAATCTTTCCCTCTGTTTTTTTCCCTTGTTTGAAAAGTATCCTTATTGGATAAGTAATACCTACTGTTTCTGCATATCTGCGGCTGAGTGATAATAGAGGTTAGCATTATTTGGCTCAGTTAGGTTGTTCATCCCTTTTTGTATTTGGATTTACTATTTAAATGCTTTAGTTTGCCATAGTCTTACCCTTTTTTTGAGGTTTTCTGAGTTCTTTTGCTGTATTTGGGTTGTATGTATTATTTTTAACTGTTCATGTGTCATATGTGATTTTTCCCTTTACCAATTAGTGCGTCTGTTTGATGCATGGAAGCCACGTGTTTGACGGTTAACATATTTGTTGTGTTGATTTTACTGTTCTTCCAGGTTTGTTTGCACTCTTGTGGAGGTTCTGGTGTGAGTCTATTACTGTTGATGCAGTTGTGACCATGATAATACTGTTGCTGATTGACAATAGAGTGCAGCTTGTGCTTATTTAAGTTGGAAATTGTTTCTGTAGTTGAGTGGTAATAAAGGTTAGCATTATTTGACTTAACTAGGTTGTTCGTCCTTTTGTTTATCTGAATTTAACTGCTTAGATGCTTTGGTTTGCAATAGTTTTCTCTTTTCTTAAGGTTTACTGTGGTTTATCACTGTATGTGTGTTCTATATTTTCTTTTCTACTATTTTTGGACAGTTTTCTTTGAGTTACTGAATCTATTTCTGCGTTTTTTTCCCTTGTTGAACAAGTATCCTTGTTTGATAAGTAATACCTACTGTGTCTGCAGGTTTGTTCATGTTTTGATGCTTACTGTGAGTGACAATAGAGGTTAGCATTAGTTGATTTAGTTAGGTTGTTCATCCCTTTGTGTATTTGCATTTAACTGTTTAGATGCTTTGGTTTGCCATAGTTTTCCCCGTTTTTGAGGTTTTGTGGATTCTTTCGGCCATTGGCCAATTGATAGTTTAAAATGGTAAGAGTGGGCATATTCCTTTTTGGGCGCAACGGATTAAGTTAGGGCTAAACATATCCTGTTACTATTGAAATACAAATTTCAAAAAAAAAACAAAAGGTGTTATTACTATTTTTTTTAAAAATAGAAAACAGACAAACATAAAAGAGTTGATATTTGGTTTTCAATTTGTGGTGTATTCACTTCTTTAGTTGCCATTTGTTGGTGTATTTGAGTTGATCTATTCATTGCATGTCTTAATTTTGTTGTTTTCTGATTTTTTCCAGTTGTGTTTATGGACTTTCTGGTGTTGTCGGCTGATGTTCATTGGTGTAGCTACTTGATATGAGGTACTTCTACTGTCAACGTCGCGTTTTGAACTCATTTTCGAATGTATTTCTATTTTCGAACGTCTTTCTATTACTAATACATTTTTTCTTTTTTTTTTCTTTGTTTTTTTTTGTTGGTATCTTAGGAGTCTTACTGATATATATTCTATAAATAAAATGTAATATGGATTTAGTATAAATATGTGCAAGCTCAAAAACAGTGTGTTCTATTTTTTTGTCTTTGTAGACACAACATGTGTAATGGAGAATACTTATACACTTTTTTCAGTAGGAGTGTTGTTGTATATGCAAAGACAAAAGACTAGAAGACACTGTAATGGAGAAGGCTTTTACTCCTTCGATAGGCGTGCTGTTGTTTCTGCAAAAACACAAGATTTGAAATCAGTCTGGTGCAGATCCTTAAATATAGTTTATGTTGGCTCTATGACAGTGGGGTTTGGTGTGGTCTTACGCATTATTTGTGTTTCTAAACAATGTTTATTGGGATATATCTTTCTAGGATGTTACTGTTTGATGTTACTGTGCGAGATGGTATAATGTTGTAGTGCTCTTGTATAGTCGTATATGATGGTTGTAGTGTTTTCATTTTGCTTATTATGCATGTAGTGTTTTTAGTGGCATTTAATGTGTAATAATAATATATAGTCGTATGTTTTAAATTAGTAAGTTAAGTATCGTCTACACTGTCTTAAGTTGCTTCAGAACTACATACATTTAGAATAACAGTTTTACTAATGTATATTCTATAAACAAGATGTACTATGGATTCAGTATAAAGATGTGCAAGTTCAAAGACAGTGTGTTCTATTCTTTTCTCTTTGCAGACACAACATGTGTATTGGAGAATACTGTTACTCTTCTTTCAGTAGGAGTGTTGTTGTGTATGCAAAGACAAAAGATTAGAAAACACTGTACTGGAGAAGACTTTTACTCCTTCGGTAGGCGTGCCGTTGTTTTTGCAAAAACACAAGATTCAAATTCATTCTGATGCATCTCCTTGAATAGAGTTTATGTTGGCTCTGTGATGGTGGAGTTTGGTGTGGTCTTGCGCCTTATTTGTGTTTCTGAACAATGTTTGTTTGGATATATCTTTCTTGGATGTTACTAATTTATGTTGCTATGCAAGATGGTATAATGCTGTAGTGCTCTTGGGTTAAGCTTTTGTGGATGTTTTCTATTGATTTAACTGTTGTTGCAGTCTTGTTTATGGTCTTATGGTGTTTTTGGTGTGAAACTATTCCTATTGTTGAAGGTTTGTCCATGGTTTTTATTATGTTCATGGGCTGATTTGCCTTTTGCTTAATTGAGGTCACTTTTCTCTGATGTTTTCTGTTAGTTTTACTGATGTTACAGGTAAGAAATAGATTGAGTAAGACGAAATTGTTGATAGAGTAAAGTAAAGCTGAAATGGGGAATGAGAACTACGACGAGAGAAAGAGAGAAGTGATTGTTTTGAGAGGAAAAAACAAATCAAATTAATGGTGAATGAGAGCATAGCAATGACATATGGAGTATTAGTGAAGTGAGAAGATCTGACAGAAAACACACCGTAGAACACTAAAGTAAGGACATAGGGAGCAACTCCCTCACAAATGAAGGGCAATTTAGGGAAAGACATAAATTATAGGATTGCTTTGGTATCGCATGAGTGTAGAGGAAAGAAGAGGGAAGAGGAGGGTATGAGAGAGAGCAGAGAAAGACAGAAAGAGATAGAGAGAGAGAGAGGGAGAGGAAATACGCAAAGGAAATTACACCGAATGAAAAGGTAAGAGACATGCTATTGTATATGTACTGCTTGTTGGTAGGTGTACAATACCTTGGATAATTATTTTGAAGGTTTGTGAAAGTTTGTACTGATAAAAACAAAAAACTGTAACTGGGGAATGCTTAAGTTTGAATATGGCCGATCCTTGTTTATTGCATTTATGGGCAGGTATTAGGGTTATAGAATTGTGGTGAGTGTTCTAGCAGTTGGATTTCGGCTGATATTTTATATTGTTATATAAGAAAGTGCGTTGGGAAATAAGTTGCTAACAAGAGTAAGTTTTGGGGTGGTTTTCAGTAGGTTGATTGGGAACATCAATACATAAGGAGGATATTAGCTAAATTAACTCAGGACGAAGGCCTAAAATAGGTTGGGGTAGGAGCATAAATATCATACGAACTTTCTGTTGACCAGCAATAAGCTACATATAGTAAACGAAAATATGTAGAGTCTTGTTTATTACATACATAGATAGGATGATTTCATGGGTTAGGGACTACAATATATAGATGAAGCATTTATTTTATTCAGATTAAACATAATAATCTAAAGAAGCTCTTGTGGGTTTGTAGGATGTCATCAGTTCAGGAGAAACCTGGATACAGATCTTGGAACACTGCTACGACACTGTCGTATGGATTAACATACTCTAATGTAGCTAGGTATGTAGCCATCTGCAGAATTGTAGGCGGGATGACTATATATTCAACGTTGTTGGGTAGATAGTCATCATCTAGAGAGTTGGTCATCCACAAATATGGTCCTAGCTCCCTTGATCTAGGATTCAATTAGGGACACCATGTCCTCTAAGTTCAAACATCCTTTCAAGCTTGCATGTTGATTCGCAGTCGGCGGATAATGAGCCAAATTCGATAATAATTTTTCCTATGAATCTTCTACCATGCTACAATGGCCTGACTTTCGTAACCAGATATCCTATAATGATTAGACTGTGCTGATGCGGTCGTTTCTACACCAAAAATAACCTAAGACTACTAACTGAGAAGCTAGTGGAAGTAGAGTCGATCTCCACAGGG
>JAOWBH010096184.1:0-14324 GCA_028566215.1 Silene coronaria | reverse complement strand
GGGTCACAACATCTAAACCCTAACCCGCTAATTTCGTGTCGGGTTCGTGTCGTGTTTTCGTGTCGTGTTAATAATTGTCACCTCTAGGGGAAGGGCCGGTCCCAGATAATCGAAAATTAAAAACAACTGCTTCATTGAAGACAGAAAAAACTTAATCCAAAACAACAGAATTTGGCAAAAGTATAAGCAATATAAGCAGAATGCAAATGCAAATAATTAGTCCTAGAAAGCCCGAAAATCACAAATTCTCATTAAAGACGATCAAATATGAATGCCATTCTTTGTGCGTTCCCTCAAGTAGTGTTGTGTAGTCTGAAATTTGGTCTCACCCAGCAAACCACACAACATGGCGACTTTGGCTTCGAGTAAACCAGTTTGTTTGTCAATTCCGGTGTTACTCTTAGGCCAAGTCGGCCACTCGGTCTCAAAGTCATCCTCGATATCCTCTAAGAACGAATCCAAACCCAACCATTCACCTTCCAATTCTTCCCTCATTTTCTTCAAAAACGGATCACGCCCCACCCATTCCACCTCGTCCATATTGTCGTTGTTCATACCGGCCCGATTCAAGAAGGAAATTAAGTAGTACAATATGAGTTGGATGTATTGTTTATATTCAGGAGTGACTTTGAATTGAGAAGGTAGAACTTCTTCTTTAAACATCCCAGGGAAACCATGGAGGTAACGATGGTATTTACGACGCGGGCCGAATCCGTAACTTACATACTTTTCCTGCAATTCATGAAGATCTAGTCTCTCCCCGTTTTTTTCTTCTGCACTGAATTTAGGGTTTTGATTTACGGATACACCAATCTTTTTTGATATTGCTAATTTGCTAGGATTCCTTTTGTGACTCGTATATATTGGCCGATGATAGTGCCCCTTTTACAATAAGATTTTGAGTATATATACGAGTCATCCAACTTTTAGTATCCTACCACCAATCGGTTGCAAAAATGAAAGACATGATAGCATCTATCTAAATTAGGAAAAACTTTCTTAATTTTTTCTCTAAAAAGCATCTATCTAAATTAGGAAATTTCTTTCATTAAATTATTATCCTTTCAATAAATATGTTTTTATAATTAAATTAAACTCTAAACTTTTTATTAAATTCGCAATTTTTTTTCATTAAAATTAAATAAAATTATTATTAAACTATAAACTATAATTTGCTAAATTTTCTAGTAATGCAATAATAAATAACTTAGACACATATTTACAATTAGCTTTGTGACAAAAAAAAATTATTAAAATAATTGGAAAAAATTTATAAATGAAATCTTTATTAGTTTTATGGTGAAAAAAAAATATTTTCATAAAAATACACATTTTCTGACTATACTTAGTTTTCCATTTCAATTTTTATGTTTCATTAAAATACAAATTTAAAATGTATAAATAATACACTAAAAACAAAAAGAAAAATAAAACTCTATATATACCACGCAAGCGCGAAATCCATACTAGTAGAAAAGACGTAACGAGTGTTCGTTTTTACAAATAAAATACGGAATAATCATTAACATTATAGACGGTCTTACTCAATAATTATTTTACCAATAATGGAAAAGATGAGGAAACGTGAGAAAAAGCTGAGTAGCTGAGCAAGTGAGTGAGTGACATGGACTTAAGTCAGTTCTGATTGGGTGTCTGCAACAAGCAAAAGACCATGACCTCATATTTATATCATCACAATTTAACTTATTTATTTTCCTGCAAAATTTAATTTAACTTAATTTACCATTTCCACGTGTCAATTATCCATACCAAAAAAAGTCCTAATTTCTTGTAAATAAATTTCCACCATTAAAATTTAAAGCTATATTAAATGTGAGTAGTAAAGTTGTGAGTGACTCAGAACTGCAGAAGAACTTGCAAAAAGTTCAGAAAAAGACTTTTTTTTTGCATCATACCCAACAAAAATAAAATAAAATTAGGTACTTTTGTTCTTTCTTTTGTGTTTATTGTTTTTAATCAGCTATGTTATTCATGTTTTTCCGATTAGTCTCTTTTAAGACGACAATATCCGTCAATATTATCTTAAATAAGAATTTATAATGTTAGTGGTGTTGCATTTTATAGGTGAAGTTGGTGTTAAGACTGTAAAGCAGTGATGGATGATATGTGGGCATCAAGAGTTCATTCTTCTAATCACTTCTCTGCTCATCCCAGTTCAGGTTACTTTTTCTTTTTACTTAATCGATACGTTTGTTCAATATATGTGAGACGTATTTTAATACACTAGTTTTAGTCTAAAAGTTGGTGACTTTGTTATTATCAGTGAATTATATTTTCATGGGTTTAAGACATTTTTTTTGGAAAAATTTAGTGAAGATTAATTTCAATGGTTTATGTTCTTCTGTTTGATGGTCTGATAAGTCATTATCTTTATCTTCTCAGCTTTATATTTGTGGATTATGCTTGTGTGGATGATTTTTGCCTTTGCAAAATAGGAATTTGAGTAAAGTCATGTACTTGTTATTCCCGCTATTCTGATCAATAGTTTACATTTACTTTATTTTATGAGAGGAAATTAAAGAATCGGAAACTATTGACTGAGACAGTGAGACGTATATGAATAAAACTTATACTGCATCATTGCATTAGCTTAAAGTGGCCAAAAATGAGGATGATTTGTGTGAAATTATAGGAAAAAGACCGGAATTTTGAAGGGATTTTGTTGGTTTTCTGAGTTGATGTTTTGTTTCAGTGTTTATACTGGTTTTCTGAATCCTGAGTTCATATTATTGACAGGAAATCAGGTGTTGGATAATTCAGAAGTAAAAGATGATGCAAGGACTTATTTCACTTGTCCATTTTGCTATATGGATACAGATCTTTCTCTGCTTTGTGATCACTTGCAAGAAGAGCATTGCTTTGATGTCAAGAATGCGGTATGTTACGCTTCTTTTCCTCAGTTGCTTATAGTGTTAAGGCCTGATTTGCAGCTTGGTGTTGCGGTTAAATTATGTTTCAGATGTGATGCTTTCTTACTGAAGCTGTACTGAATACTGAATACAGCAGCCCAACTTGACGAGTTGGGTTGTTGTACATGAAGTTCACATTCTTTTATTGGTTTCAGTTTATGCTCTATTGGCCACACTCGTATTTATTGTTATGTAGCCATCATTACATTAGTGCAGTGTTGGACACAGTTTTCGTCATGGTTTGTTGAATTGTCAGGGAACATCCTATTATGGGTAAGGATAAGTACAGCTGTGTCCGCATACCCTGCCATTTGCGGGATCTCTCGAGGCATTGAGAATTTGGGATGATGTCGTTGTTCTTGTGGTGTACCGCAAATGTAGTCTTTTTTTGTAGATACACACCTCCTTGGCTCTTTCCCTTTTCTGGCCTAAGTAAACATTTGTAGCACTTTCTATAAGAAATTCATTAGATTGTATTCCGATGACTCATTTACTCCCCCTTCCTAGGCGTATTTCATTTGTTGGTGCTTCTATAAATGTTCCTGCAGAATACATAATTTACCGAGGTGTTAGGAATTGTTCTGCTTCCCCAATCTAATCCAGTCTTATATGCTTGAAATCAGGTTTGTCCAGTGTGTGCACTGAATCTCGGCAAGGATGTAGCCGGGCATTTTAAAGTGCATCATTCAAATTCTATCAAGGTATAGTTGTTTGGTATTTAGGTTCCGCCATGATCACACCACCTCTCATGTTGATCTTTTTTCCCTTCTCATCTGCGGTATATACGGAGTATTTCTTAACATAATCTATTTGTTCTGAAATGCAGAAAAGGTCTCACAAATCAGGATTCTGGAATTTCTATGCTGGAAGAAACACGCTTGGTGGCCTAAGTGCAAAGAACGGCTTGGATAATGCAAATGGTTCAGCACCCGATCCACTTCTCTCCCCGTTTTTGTTTAGCATGCCATACTCAGAGAGTAAGGAGAACCAATCACAACACTCGGTTTCAATTGAGGATGTCTCATTCACCCCAAAGACAGAAAGGTACTTTGACGATGCCAATGTTGATTACTTGATGTTTTCACAATGCTCGATATGTCAGTAAAATGCGTGTTTCAAATCTTCTCTTCATTCGCCTGACAATCTTTAATTAAACTACCTTATAAACCTCACCCATTGAACAGCAATGTCACTACTTGAGGTCGCAAACTTAAACTGGGCCTATGCCTTTCTCGGATGATGCTGATATTCGTTCCTATTGTCCTCAGAATGATCTTGTTTGAGTCTTGATATTATTGAGTTTGTTTGGGTTGGCCAGGTGGCTTTGCGTCGGGTCATTTTGATGTTTTTGACGTTTACTCAGTGGGAGCTGCGGGGCACATTGTCAATAACATTGTCCATATAACATTGTCTGAACCGTGCTGCAAATGCTAACGGGTTTGTTTGTTTGGATGTTGCAGCTCCAAGCTAAAGGTAAATGAAATCGAATTGAAGGAAGACTCGGAAGAGATGAAACAGAGAGCTGAATTTTGCCAGCACTTGATTTTTTCAACCATCGTATGATACCAACTCCCCCACATTTCACCGAAGACGAGGATAATGTGGCTAGAGGTGTCACTTGATCGATGTATAGTATGTCTATGGTGATTAGCAGCAAATATAATTCATGTAGAACAATAGCATTGTAGCCCTCTGTAATGTCAGTACCAGTACTCTGAATTACGTAATGCATGAATTCAAATATTCAATTGCGATCATGAGAGCCGAACAGGCTTTGTACTTGTTGAGGCAAACAAGCAAAGTTGATGTGCAACCACTATTAAGCCAAGCTCCGCGTGCATCGCTAGGTAACAAAAGACATGGCATAAACTCAGCTGCAGCCGCCTCAGTGTCGTTTACTGTCGGCTTTATGCAAACCTAGCCCTTTTGAAGCTCTGTGCTGCTAATTTTCATTATGTTTCAGCATTTGCAGTTTGAACTGACTGCATTATATATAGTCACATTAACAGTGAGTACTGTGAATATGTATCCAATTAACCATGCTCTTTCATGCAAGTTCTATTCTTGTTACTTGGATATGACGAGACGGGAGTACAGGGCCTGTATAAGGCAACATTGCCAGAAGGTATTCGTCTGAATCGTCTCAGACTCTCAGTAGCGGGCTAGCAGCTCAGGCCATGGCAATATGTACTAAACCAATGTATGTTTCAGTTAAAACCGCATGCATCAGAAAGCACACCGCCTACTAATTCTAAGAAATATGTTGCTTTGCTAGCTTTGAAGTCTGATCTGATTTTCCAATTAACGAACACAGATTTTGAGGACAAGAGACACATCAAGAACAGCAATACGCTAACGATCACACGTGTTAAGAGATCATTGACGCGGTTACTCTTGGTAGAGCCAATGCTTACATTCAAGTAGACCTTGCAAAAGTGAAAAGCAACCTGCCTCAAACAGGCAAACCAGAATATGACCTGATACCATAACTGACCAACCAGAATTTTGATGCCCCAAAATGCCCATTGCCTCTAAAACTGGAGATAAAAACAAACCAGAACCAAAAATAACCTTACCAACCCAACCCGACACCGAATGCAACCATACCCAAAATGATCGGACTCTTATCCGACCCAAAAACCTGTTTGACAGGTCTACCCTCAAAATCTTAGTATAAATAGAGGCTACTTTGCAAACAATTCAGTTTCTGTAAAACAGATAAAAGACCTGAAGAAATGAATGCAGCTACAATTCAGTTACTGTAAAACAGATAAAAGACCTGAAGAAATGAATGCAGCTACAATTCAGTTATTCAGTGATCTCTTCTCACTGATTGTTTACTTGTTTATACGACAGTAAGATTTTAGAACTTAACCCTAAAACACGACGGTAATCTAAGACGATAACTGGTAGAACCACCGTAGGAATAGTCTGTTTCAGAAACAAGGAATGTTGCAGAAAATAGTTCAATTAAAGTAGAGTTTGACAACAGCATCACCAGCAATCCAGCATAGCATCACTCGACCATAAACCAATTCACATGACGTCCAAGAAAAAAAGATTACTAGCTAAACCAGCAACCTATGCTACTCGTAACTCATAACTCTTTTAAGATTTATCTCGCATGCCAGTGTTTAAATACTTGGCACTCATGCTCAAGTACGCCAGCTATTTCATTTTACGCCAAAAACACTAGGAATTTCATGTAGTGGCCCAGTACACTGACCAAGTGACCAGTGTCAGATAGTGATACAATTTTAACTGGTCTGAGTCGCATAGCCTCCAACATAAAAGCTCGAAGAAGTTGCAAAGACGCTGAGCAAACTCTACAGAAAGGCAGAACACAGCAAACGAATTGAAGAAAGATGACGTTTGAGTACTTTAACAAGTGTCATTTAGCTACAGTTCCTACCTCATCCATGGAGCTCTCTCCTCGTCAAAGGAGAAAGAAACCACAAACATGAGTATGTAGAGTAGCTATTGTACTGTAAATCACCAAGCCAATTACTAGTCACGTAAAAGTAAAAGAGCAAACATTTCGTTAATTCTTTGTTGCTTTTAAGTTAAGAGATGGCTTAGTGCTCTGTTATTGTGACTTGGATGCACGAGTAGGATACGACAAGATGTGGAGTGTCAGATTTGTGCAAAAGATCTTTGTTTTTTGAACTAATGAAATGCGAGAGGGTCGAATCAGAAGGTCTGAATATCAGACACGAGACCCATGGGCCGCAACCAAAGCACCAAGGGCCTAATACACTTGGAGCTTACATATACAGAGTACTACGATGAAAACTTTGTAGGAGGCCCTAGGCAATCACAAGGATAACATTGACTTGTCACAATACACAAACCTATCAATATGCAACTCAATTAAGGCAAATACATGCACAACCAAACTACGCTCATACACTTACATAGAAGCAGCAGTAGATGCACTAACAAAGTGGACCAAAATAAAGAAACTAAAACTGTACAGGATGCAGTCTGCGAGAACTAGTATGCACAGTGTGACGATGTTAAGGTGACTTCTAAAAGCGCCAATTTCATAGTGCAAACAATGGCAGTTCTACGATATGGAAGTAGCACAATAGCCAATTCAACAGTTAAGCAAAAGCTCTCACCAAGCTACAATTTAGGGAACTATACTCATTGGCATAAGTAGTACTCCTTAGAACAGACTTCCCGCGTGCTTCTAACCAAGAAGAGTCATTCACTAGCTTAACATTAACGATTTGATTCGTAACAAACAGTCGACAGTACAATTCAAGCAAAAGGATTATCGCATAGCAAGTAACAATTACATAAGTTACTATAAAATAAGCAGAAATCAGCCAAGCAATCGTGTAAAACCTCAGTAAAATTAACACAATTACGACAATTATCTCAAATGTTCAACTTTCTACTCCCAAAATAATAACAAAAAAAAAAAGGTGAAAGACAAGAAATTTTACAGCTTAGCACCAAAAGCGACCGATAAAACCACCACCACTACAACATAACATATCTTCCTCTTCGCCTTCTACTCGATAATCTTTTGGATAACACCAGCACCAACAGTCTTACCACCTTCCCTAATAGCAAACCTCATCCCTTGCTCACACGCAACAGGCGCAATAAGCTCAACCTCCATCTTCACCCTATCACCAGGCATAACCATTTGCGACTCCTCATCTTTATCATTCATAATCTTAGTCACTTTCCCAGTAACATCCGTCGTCCTCATATAAAACTGTGGCCTATACCCTGCAAAAAACGGTGAATGCCTCCCTCCTTCTTACTTCTTCAACACATAAACAATCGCCTCGTACTTAGTATGAGGCGTAATACTCCCCGGCTTAGCCAACACCATCCCTCTCTGAATATCCATCTTTTGCACACCTCTCAACAACAACCCAACATTATCCCCAGCTAACGCCTCGTCTAAAATCTTCTGAAACATCTCAACTCCAGTCACAGTCACATTCCTAGTCTCCCTCATTCCTACAATATCAACTGTCTCCCCAGTCCGAACCGTCCCACGCTCAACCCTCCCAGTAGCCACAGTCCCTCTACCAGTAATCGAAAACACATCCTCTACAGCCAACAAAAACGGCAATTCAGTCTGTCGTTGCGGAATAGGTATGTATTCGTCAACAGCATCCATCAATTGATAAATCTTATCAACCCAAACACTATCTCCTCGTTTTATCGCCGGGTTTTTCATCAATTCTTCAAGCGCTAACAACGCGCTACCTGAAATAATCGGAATATCATCACCAGGAAAGTCATACGCGCTTAAAAGCTCACGTACCTCTAACTCAACCAACTGCAACAGTTCTTCATCATCCACCTGATCTTGCTTATTCAAAAACACCACCATATTCGGCACGCCGACTTGCTTCGCCAACAAAATATGTTCTTTTGTCTGCGGCATTGGGCCGTCAGCCCCAGAACAAACAAGAATAGCGCCGTCCATTTGGGCGGCGCCAGTAATCATGTTTTTGACATAATCAGCGTGACCAGGACAGTCAACATGGGCGTAATGCCGGTTTTCGGTCTCATACTCGACGGTAGCCGTATTGATAGTAATCCCACGCGCACGCTCCTCCGGGGCGGCGTCGATTTCGTCGTATTTTTTAGGAGCGGAGTTACCCATGGAAGCAAGAGCCATAGTTAAAGCGGCGGTAAGAGTGGTTTTACCGTGGTCGACATGGCCGATTGTACCGATGTTGACATGGGGTTTTTTACGCTCGAATTTACCACGGGCGGCGCGGACGGTGAGAGTACTGCGGCGGCGGATGGGAGTGGAGGAAGGGGTGGTTGTTGTGGTGGTGAAGGAAGGGGTGAAGGAGGAGGTTAGGGTTAGGGTTGAAGGTGGGGTTGAGTGGAAGGATAAGAAAGGAAGGGTATTTTGGGAAGAGTGGTGAAATTGTGGTTTTAGTGTTGGTGTTGTTGATAGTCTTGAAGTAGAGAAGGAAGCCATTGTTGAAGAAGGAAGAGGGTTTTGGGGGGAGAAATGAGAGTGAAGAAAGATAGAGTTATCTTGTAAGGAAGAGGAGGGGATTAGAAGAAGGGAAAGAAGGGCCTCTCAATTTAAGATGATGGTGTGTTAATTGTTATCCATCTCTATTGTTTGCTTTGCTTTGCTCACCATTTGTCATTTGTGGATATGGGCTTTACACCAAGTACACAACCCTAAGCCTAAAATAAAAATTTTAAAAAAAAAAAAAAAAAAAAAAAAGGAATGGATAGTAATACTAGTTGGGAGGAAAATGAGATGGTGTCATTGATAGTCGGGAGAGGTGGTCGATGGTGTAGAATGGTCTGGCTTGGCTTATGGACCGCTTTTTGACCAGCCTACCAGCTTGACGGATGATTAGGCTCTGAGTCGCAGAAGTTTTCAACGGGTGCTGTAGAAAACAAAAGGGAAAAAATGACTATTTTTACGTATTTGGGGTGGGTTTGGTAGCCATGAGGGAGCTCGACCCCAGTTGGACTTGTGGGCACCTCTAGTCATCGGGACCCTCTTACGTGAACCATGTGACCGAGACTAAGATGATAGACCCTACATAAGATACTTGAGTGGGTGATATTGAGTCTCGGTATTAACTGGGGGTGCTTTATGATTGTAAATCCACCGTCACATTTATTTCTTTGACATTGTTCTTATACAGAGTATTAGGGTTGGCTAGGTGTGCGGGTCGTCAGGGGCGGGGCGGGCTGGATTTAAGGAACCCGAAACCGGCCTGAGTTGGGGGTGGGTTGCGCTTGCCTGGGACCGGACCGGGCCGAGTGAAAGGTTTTGGGCAGGTCGGGCCGAGGGATATGGGACCGGGAACCGGCCCGAGAATGGTGGCGATCGGGCCGGGCTATGGCGGACCGGGCCGGGCCAAAATTGACCTATGAGGTGGACCTATGAGGTGGATCAGGCCGCCCCGCACTCTAACCACCCCCTACGGAGTATTAAAATCAGAGTCATTTGCTTATAGTTTATACATTCTAAATATGTTTCAAATGCTACTTAATTCTCATTTGCAATTTTTTTATCTCCTTTTTATATTTCTTAAAGCACCTTAATCATATATTGTGCCACAAGCAAGCCAGGGTTACCATATTCTTAACACGATGAATTTGAATTCCTAACACAAATACACGATTCGTCCAAGATAGAGCATAATTCGGTAAAATCATAACCAAACACCATTTAGATTCGTAATTTGTACGAATCAGTTCGTGATTCCTTAGCTAACTAAGCAAATCCGCTAACTTGAAAGCAAACGCAAATGAATAATTGGAACGGAGAGTGGAGTACAACGTAATTACATTAACCACAAGTAGAGAGTCAATACCTGCATACTTTTGTCAGTGTTCTCGTACTGAATTCTCGACTCCAAAACAGTACCACAAATACAATCACTCAAAACTTGCCTGACCTCGTCACACCCCGCTTTGCCAACCCAACAGCAAATACAGTCACAGACAGTCACACACACACACACACACACACTTCGCCTTGTTGTATCGTACATTCCTCCTACCTCACTTCATGACTATCCAATCTCTAAATCGAAGAAAACCTAATATCCGTTAATATATCAATGCATATAAGCAAGGAGTCGCAAAGGAAACGAGAATGAGAGGCTGGGGTTGACGGACTGCCATGAGTAGTGCTTTGTAAGAGAAGGGGCAGCTCACTGGCATGATCAGTTAGTGGGCAGTGCAAGTGTAAGCACGAAACTGAGAATAGTCAAGTCATTAACACTCAAATCCCGTTTGAACCGACAAAATAAATTCAATTATACCCCAAATAATTCCAAGTTTTCATGCACTATGTATCAAGAACATTAAACCTATTGAATGCAACATCTATTACTGAATTCTGATTATCATAACTCTATATACATGCCAGGACATTGAAACTTCACAATATCGTTATGCATTCGATCTTCAGTGAGCGACATATTGTGTGTTAGTATCAAGTTATCAACTTGGCTTGCAAGGGTGGTTGTGTTTCTGATGTAAATCGGACATGCCACCATTTGGAGTTCAAACATGCCAACAATCTACAGCAGAGCACATCAGTATGTACACCAGCATGCAGCAAGTATCTGTTGCTTTGCTACTCACTTGGCTGTCCGATAACGATGAAACTACACCATATATCATTTAGCTAAAAATACAAGGCCTTTTCCAAAAAAATAGTTGCGCCAACACTTTCAGCTGAGCCAGAGTAATATAGCAACAAAGCTCACTCAAGGTATCCATTTCTAGACCAGTTGTGATGTACTCCATATCTTTAGATCATGCCTAGGAGGCGCGTTAACAAATTCAACTCAACTCAACCCAACCGTAGACCTCATTTTTTTGCAAGGATGGCAAGCAATTTGCCTTCTACAAGCAGCAATTCTCTCTGACTAAGGATGACAATGGACCATGATTCGATGACAGTGACCGGATCTCTTTTGAGGCCTGAATCTAACCTAGACGACAGTTAGTCATACTCATGATCAGATACGGGTTTATTTATTGATGATTTGGAACTAGCTTGAGTCTCACCCATCCAAATTCTTAGGATCAATGCACTAGCTTATCATGAGAAAACACATGTATAATCAAGCTACTACATATAATGATTTTAGAATAGTATTTTTAGTAGCTTGCTTATGCATCGTGCCAAGAATAATAAAAAACAGAAAAGCAAGTCGCATTACAGATGAATCAACAAAAACCCAAATAACATCTACTAAAAAGCGGGAGAAAAAACAAAGATCTAATAACACACAGTGCATATATGCATATAAAAGAATCGTATACATCTCCAGTTTGTATACACTCCACAAAATGTAGCCTATAAGAAAATATATCTGACAAAATATACAAAAACTACAAGATCGATTTGGCAACTAATTCTAAATTCAGAAGAAACTAATCCTATATACATGAATGACTTATATACCACACTTTACCAAAATGTTCAGCTAGAAAGTGTAGTTAACCAGGCAAAAAAGTAAAGGTAAAGTAGGCATATAAAGAGAGACTTACATCTAAATCTTGCAAGCAAAAAGATGATTCGAAGAGAAGACCTTGTTTTGATTATTCTAAATTATCTTCCAAAATAACAGCAATTCCATCAGAACTGCACTGCTTCTTCAGACTCAAATTATCCATGTTTCTGGTTGGAGTACGGGTTCTCGGGCCAATAGTAAAATCAATAGTACTAACAGAACGAGTGAGTATTCTTCTTGCCGATAAGCCAGAAGTTGGTGGATGCCCAGAAGAAGAAACATTTATCTCAGAATGCAATTTACAGTCAGGGATCTTCCTGCGACATATGTCGAACACTTTCAGACGAGTTTGAGGAGAAAGTTCCTTGATAATATTAAAAACAGCCAACTCGTGCTTTCGCTTCAGGTCATCCAACTCTTTTTGTTGCTCATTTAACAACTCCTGAAGCTTGTTGGCAATTATACTGCTTTCATCAGTATTTATGTTAGAATCGCCGCTTATTTTCCCAACTTTGTCAAACTCGATATTTTGGACACGCTCGGGAGGATTATCCCCTTTCTTGTTAGAATGCCCTTCTAGGAATTCTGTTTTATCTTCGTTGGTTATTTCTTCATTTGTTTTTTCATGTGATTCTTCTTGCAAGGTGCTACTCCCGGGCTTTAGGGGTAGATGAACATTTTGAAATGTTTGGGTTTCGGTATTTGGGCTCAAAGGGTGGGACCTAACAGGAGAAAACCCGCCTCCAGTCCGAGGAGAGTCAGACCAAAACTTGCGACCGGAAGGCAATTGATCTGGGTAAAAACTAGTGCCTGAAAAGGGAGATACAACTGCCATCTGAGAGAGATCTTCCTTGTTTTCAGTGGGAGGATGCGGAGATGCCTCTTCTTTGCAGTCAGACATGTTGCTATCAAAACCAGATTCACCGGTAGATGAGTCCCTGGGTGACCAATCCGGGATTAGAGCCCTAATTTCAGAGTCAATCATTTCGGCTATGGTTGGGATATCTTGGTCCGTTAGGTCCAATTCATGAACCATTTCACTAGCAACTGCAATCGACGTGTCTGCCTCAATATCAAAGGGAAAATGAATATTGCGACAATTACCTGGTCAAAGCACAAAAAAGTTCAATAACTCATCTGATAATGGATATTAAGAAGGTTGACAATGAATAGCTCCTGCCACAAGAGCTCACACGAAATGTGGGTCAACGCAGACTAACTCCCCTGTTAACACAGACTAGATCCTATGTTAACACAGACTTGATCCTATGTTAACGCAAAAGGGCTGTTCTAACATGAACCAAAATGAAAAATGTATAGAGCACTGCATGGAATACTCAACTGCTTCACAATAAAAATTATTACAACCGACTCACTGAACCGTTCTATTTTATTCCATCAAAATCCAAAACCTTATAGGTAGTCTTTGACAGTTTGACTACATTGGAAACAACAGAAAGAGAATGAATAATCCTACATATAAAGCACAAACAAAATGGAGATGGCAATAGAACAAGGAAAACCTGTAGTATCGGTTATTCTCAATTTAATAAATATAGTGTTGACGTCTTTCCTTTCTCCCTGCACTGTAAGGTCTCTAGTTGGTGCAGGATGAGAATCGTCCACTTGTTTTGTATCAATATTAGATATATTTCGAGTAACCCCTGCAAGTTTATACAGGTGATTAAAATAAAGGTAAGAAAGACCTTAACGTTGTCTACCAAAACAAGCAAACCATGCCTGGATGTTGTAAGTTAACATGTAAGGAGCGGCCAGCGTTCTCAGGATCAACATCTGACAAGAAAGGATCCCGCAGGAGTTCTTGGGCAGTCAATCTTTCAGGCAAGTGAGCAATACATTTTTCTATAAATATTTTCACAGCAGCATCCGTCACCTTCATCAAAGATGCTGGCTTTACTCCCTAGCAATGAAAAAGACCATAAGGAAAACTATGATAAAACCAGTTGATAAACAAATATATATAACATTTAGTATGCCCTACGGACAATAAAAAAAAGCTACACTGCCCACGCATAAAGATTCAAAGCTCTAACATGACCAAGTCACAGGCTCACCTTGCTGATCTGCAACAACTAAATAAGGATATCAACTGAGAATGAATACGTATGGGAAGTATATAAGGTTAACAAAGGAATATAATATCATCCGCCGGACGTTAAGGGTGTGTTTGGATTGAGTGATTTGGAGGGAAAAGAAAGGGAGGGAGAGTAGGGGATTTAAAATCCCTTATTTGGATAGCAAATGAGGGTGGTGGGAAATGGAGGGGGAGAGATTTGGAGGGATCCAATTTCCTTCTTCCAAATCTAATCAAAATCTCTCCACAATAGCCAAGATTTGGAGGGAAATTGTATCCAAACACCCACAACCCATTCCCCCTCCCCTTCTCTTC
>JAOWBH010096183.1:0-23354 GCA_028566215.1 Silene coronaria | reverse complement strand
CACACAATTATACGCATGACATCATCAAAACACACGACCATATTAGAATAAAACTATCATATCGATATGGTCCAACAGTATTACATAATACAAACAGTAATTAAAAATGGGTCCTAATTCATTAATGTTATTAATAAATGAATATATATTTTTATATTAAGGGATCGTCTTACCAATAATTATCGACAAACATAAAAACATTAACCGTGCAAATTATATTAGACCACATGTATCTTCTAGTATTTTCTGTACAATATTTTGTTATTGACTTTCATTATTCTCTCATTGATTGTAGGCTCTTGTTATGGAAAATACTAGAAGATACATATGGTCTAATACAAATATCTAAAACTATAAATCACATTTTTTATTTTATACCCTCATATTAATAATGTATATTGTATAGAGTCGGAGACGGGTCTAAACAATAGAAAAATAAATAAAAATGAGTGGAAAGCTGATGTTGCGGAGTTTTAAGACTGAGGAGAGTCTTGCTAATAATCATACCCTTAAGGGCCTTAACTTACAAAACCATGTTAGGGTGTACTAGTTCGGGGCCGGGCAATAGCCCAAAATATTTCGGACGGCCAACAAAAGTGTCTCGACAAAATGTCTAGGAATTAAAGTTTCCTTTACCTCGGTCTTAATATTAAAATGGGTCAACAATCATCCCCTTATTCCCACATGCCGACATGCGCTATATAGGACAAAAAAAAAATCGCTGTGCATTTTGCTTTTGTCTTATTCATCACACATAGACATATTTAACCCGTTTTAAGCTTAATGTTGACATACCATCTATCTTAAATGAGAATTTGACCTTTATTTTAGGTGTGCTTGTTAACTAAAGAAAGCATAGTTGGTGAACTATTCGTTGTATGCTGATTGATTTTGGCCGATGCAGAGGAGATGACGAAACTTGTGCTATCACAGCTCTACACTCTATGTGTAGCCTTGGCTTTGCTATGTTTGTGACATTTCACAATCTCGCGAAATGGTGATGAAAACTGCCGTTTACAACTCACCTGAATTTGTAATGCAACCAGGATCGGTTGTCAACAGATTCTTTTACAACATAGACTTTCCTAGAAATCACATTGGTATCAAAAGTTTCAATGCGGAAGTAGTCGACGACAGTGGAGAAGCCGTCCCTCTACACGATACATACCTCCATCATTGGATAGTTGAGCGATACTTTCAGCGTGTAGGTACTCAAGACGACATTCTTAACGAGTCTGATACTAAACTTGTAAGGAACTCTGGTTTATGTCATGATCTTGGACAATATTTCGGGCTTGGTTCTGAGACACGAAAAACTGATACACGGATCCCAGACCCGTATGCAATTCAGATTGGTAATCCAGATGAAATACCATCTGGTTATGAAGAAAGGTGGTTGGTTAATGTTCATGCAATCGATACCAGGAGTGTTGTAGATAAGTTGGGGTGCACAGAATGTCGGTGCCATCTTTATAATGTTACGATAGATGAATTTGGCATGCCTATTAGTCCTGATTATGAAGGCGGCTTGATTTGCTGCTATGACAATACACAATGTAAGGTGAAGGCCGGCTTTGAACACGCCCCAAGGAAGCTATTCCTTAGGTATACCGTGAACTGGTTTGATTGGGATGAATCCCTTCTTCCCGTTAGAGTCTACGTCTTTGATGTTACTGATACTTTAGCGATATCTGAAGATTCTACTGAGGGAAGGCATGCCTGCGAGGTCAAGTTTTTCTCCTTTTCTCGATCTAATGTCAACACTGGGTGATGTTTCATAGTTTCGTAAATGTTGCTCAATTCTGAAAATAGAGTTTGTTTGTTACAGATTGAGTACAATATCAAGCCTTGCAAATCACCTGTGATGTCGAATGATAGATGCATCGATACCAAGCAGCTAAGCTTCAGTATACCAGAAGGTGGCTATGTAATCTATGGCACAGCCCATCAGCATACGGGAGGGGTTGGCGCAGCCCTTTACGGAGAGGTGATTGGCTATCTCAGTAAGTCATACAGAGTACTATATATCAGCAATGAGTTATTTGCACGTCCTGAATGAAATTCCTCTTAAAATTTGTTTCAGGACGGACGTGTTATTTGCGCGTCAAAGCCAATCTATGGAGCCGGAAATGAAGTTGGAAATGAGGCTGGATACATAGTCGGAATGTCAACCTGTTATCCCGAGCCAGGCTCTCTTATAATCGAAACTGGAGAGACTTTGGTCTTAGAATCCAATTACAGCAGTTCTCAGGCACATACTGGAGTAATGGGCCTTTTCTACCTTTTGGTTGCAGACGAATTGCCACCCCAAACTCGATATCTTGACGCTCTCTATTCTGTAATATACATTTTGCCTTACCCTATTTATTTGATAATTTCTGCTGTTTAATGTCCATCATTTACTGCTCAACTGTTGGTGATGGTGATGTGTTATTGTTTTGCAGAAAGTAGAGGAAACAAAGTTGCCACTTTCTGGTTGGGTAGTGCTTGTCCTGGGTATTGTGGCGGCCGTGATTTCAGCAGTCAGTCTCCGAAGGCGAGCTCAAGTTGACGTTAGCTATGAGCCTGTGCCCAACTCAGATCGTATCTAATTTATAAGCACCATTATTATCTCCTGCAACTGTCTGTAAGTTGTAATATATTATGGTATACGAGAGACGTCTCCTTGTTATTAGCTGGGTATCGTACAGTCGTACACCCATATCAGTTGTATAGGCTGGTCTAACATAGAGACTATGGGACTAACCGACTACTTCTGAAAACTTCACTTATAAAGCAGTTTTACATTATCTTATATTGTAGTCATTTATGTACCTTGAGAGCCATATAAAAGAACTTTGTAACTACTCGGTATTTGTCTATGGGTAGTTGCTTAAAAAAACAGAGGGGACTTTTACAATGACGTTTACGTAAAATCACATCACCAAACTTACGCAAAAAAAACAAAGGACTTTTACAATTGATTCATCTCACGTATGCGACCATCTCAAATACGAGTACTCCTTACTGTTATTTGAAGTTGTATCAAATTTCTAAATGAAACATAATTTCACTTGATAGTTCATTATAAACAAAAATTTCCAAAGTTTGTAACACTAATAACATCAACACTCTAGTTGCTAATAAACAAAATATGACTCAATCACGAAACTTAAAAACAATAAAACACCACTCCAGCAACTCGGTAATTGCCAAAAAAAAAAAAAGAAGAAAACTCAAAAATTAAAGTTAAAAAATCACAGTGCAACTTGACTGGTAGCAGCAACGTCCTTCATTTTCAACAATTGTGACAACGATTGTGTGTCAATTTCCTCGCCAAATTCCAACGAATTCCGCCTATAAAACTCGAATACCCCGTTCGATAGCGAAACTGGTGTACGCACATCTTCGTACCTCCGCGATCTCGAAGCAATCGATGCTGTAGGAGTAATGTCAATGCTAGGTTTACACTCTCTCGGATTTCGCACATGTTCCTCAACCAGTGAACTCTGGCGGACCGGTGAACTCTTGCGGTAAAAGTGAATAATTCCATTGCAAAGAGATATCGGAGTTCTGACATCAGCGTACCTATGCGAATGCGATGGAACACTATTGGCGCGAGTGTTACGCGATCTCGGCATCGATTTCATCGCAGTGGTTGTAAAATTATTAATATTTGTAGAATTCTTTACGCGCGACATTGTTGATTGGTTGTATTGTTGATTGTTGATTACTTGTTTTTGAGGGTAGAATTATAGATTACTTGGTTTTATTTATAGGAAATTGAAATTGAAAAATTACCGCGTTGATTATCACGAATAAGGTAATTTTTTAAATGTTTTTTTGGTTGTTTTGCGGGGTGAGATTTGGAAAGTGTTGCCTTAATGAGAAGATTTTACGTGATTAAGAAATCTTTCCGGGGTTGATTGTGATTTGATTGAGATTTTTGAATTAATGACGCACCATTGTTTTTAAGTAAATTTCTGAAGTAAATTTTAAGTAATACTTGTAATGATATTTGATGGAGTATTATAGAGTTTAAATCCCGTTAGCCTTAAATTTGCCCTCGATGTAAAAATGACCCGAACACGAAATGAAGGTCTGACCCAAAGTCTACAGACCTAAAATGACCTACCCGAAATTGACACGACACAAACCCGACATAGTTGACCCATTTGATAGGTCAGCTGTCACCGCCCAATGATGAAAGTTTTAAACAAATTTGTATTTTTTTTCAAATTTACCTTACTCTTATTGGTGTTTCTGTTATAAGAGGTGATGAATCAGGAATATACGGAGTACATGATGTTCAACTTATTCAAATTTGTGTATGGTTTACACAAATTTGACCATTAACATCTCTTAAAAAATGTAAAAGCTATTACTTCTTCTGCTCCATTAAATAGTTTACAACTATTTTATTTTGCAAGGAAAAATAAATAAATGTAAATTATTGATTGGGACGGATCCAATAAGTATTTATTTTGGCCAATTTTAAAAGCATATGTCAAGATAACTACATTTTAGTGTCTGTTACAACTTACAATTACCCAATCTTTCATAACATAGTTGGCTAAATTTGGCTTTTTTCTTAAAAAGAGGCAAAGAGTTCAAGTCCTCACACTTGTAATTTTAAAAAGCAATGACCTCACTTACCGACCTTAAAGTTGCCGTTTTAACATGATGTTGGTTTGTGAAACGGAATTCCGACTCGAAAAGTCGAAATACATTTTCCAACCCTAAGTAATTACACAATTATTTTTTCCAATTCAACATTTTAAACAAACTTTTTACTGCATAAACTCTTCATAATACTTATATAAGGTGTTATTAATCAAATATAGTGACATAAATATGTTGATTTTATATCTATTTTTCCACTAATACGACTTACTCCTACAATCTTTTACTCGATAGTAATTAGTCCATATATCATACAATATGTAAAACCATCTTAGCATCTACTAACTGTATAACCATGAGTTTATCTCCATTCAGACAGATCATTTTTGTTTGAAATAATATATTGTGGTTTTGAACTATTTTACAGTCAAATGTGACCACTTTAAAAAATAAGTTAGTGAGTTACTATAAGCAATAAGCCAATAACACTAACTGAATATTGTGGTTATATTTAACTATAAAACAATCACAAAATCCCGTCTTATTTATTTTAGACAAATTGACATCTAAAACAAGAATGTGCCTATTATTAGGAATAAATATAATAGTTGAGCCTCAACCATCACCTCAAGGTTTTGGTTGAGATGATTCATCTAATATGGTATCAGGACAGGTGTGACCAAAGGTCACGGGTTCATCCTGACAGCCTCCAATAACTCGCGAAGTAGAAATTCAGCACATGGTACGGGGGAGCTTGTGCACTAATCACTCTTCGAGCCCAACGGGAACTCGAGTGAGGCGGCGTATTAGGAATATATATAATAGTTGGGCCTCAACCATCAACTTAAGGTTTTGGTTGAGATGATTCATCTAATACCTATAACCATATATAAGGTCGAGAGGCCTTTTGACATCGTAATGGGTGACCTCACTAATGTCACATGATCAAAAAAATTTAACTACCCAACAGTCAACAGGTATCACTATCCGGGATTTAGGGGTCGTTCGTTTTAAAGTATCGGAATGAATTGTGATAGGGGTATAGAGTTAGAACACCATAAGTCATAACGGCCATAAAGTGAAATGGAGTTAGAAACTTGGTAATAATACATGAGTATGAGATTTCAAGGAGTTGAAATGGAGTTAGAATGGTATTTAACTCTATTTCAAGTTTCAACCCTTCAACCAAACACTAAAAATAGATTAAATCCACTCCAAAAGTTCCAACCAAACACCCCACGATTGTCGCATATACAATACGGATTCATTCTCTCAATTTTCTCTCACAATACCTTTAAATAATACCCTTTTACTCATATTTTCGCTTTATTTTTATGCATATATTTTGACCATTAAATATTATCAAAATGCAATTCGAACCATTAATTGTAACTTGTCCCTCGGAAAATAGACTCATACAATACACGTCATAATTTCCCCCACAAGCTATTAATAAACTCATCTCCCCAGTGGTTTGCGAACTATCAGCTCTCTTCACTCTCCTTCATCTAACTAAGGTTTGTCACTGTATAAACTTTATATTTTATAGTTCACCCTATTAATATGCATATTTTTTTATTTTAATTTTTGGAAATAGAGTTTTGATCATTTTATGCCTTGGAAGATTATGTTGTTCTGTCTATGTACGATGATGATCGGGAATTCGAACCTGCGAGCTATCATCTGTTATGTTAGTTTATTACGCTTTGACATGGCCTAAAATTTGGTTAGTAACGGGTTTAAGACTAGGGCTCGGGGAGACTGCGACTAGTGAGTCCCAACTGGTCCATGAAATGTTTAAGACTACGGTTTAGAGTTTCAAATTCATTATTGTTTCAAGAATGAGGGCCATTTTCAAAAGAGATAAAGAATCCGCTTTATAAGTTACTCTGTAAAAAGAAATTTCATTTTGGAAACAATTGATAATAGGGATAAAGATTCGGCTTCATAAGTGCCCCATATTTCATTTTTGGCCTATTCATTAGAATTGCTTCATTTCCATCTTGGGTATGTTCTTTGTTACTAAAAGATCTTTATTTTGTTGGTGAGATCCACCACTCCACTCACAAGTCACAGCATTGATCTTGTAAATGGACATTTTTAAAGAATCAGAGGGAGTATTCAGTGATCAACTCAGCAACTCCGTCACCTTTTTTTGACGTGACACTCACACATATGGCACTTTCATGGGTTTGAGATTTCTTCACAAATCACAAGTGAGGAACTTGAAGTGCTTGTAATTGAAGTAATTCATAATTTTCATACTATCTGCGTTACTACATTATTACTAAGAAAAGGCAAGGAATCGATATTTGAAGTGTTGGGCATAAATATGGAAAAAAATAGATGTAATTTCTCTAACAAACTTGCCAAGTTAGCCGGGAGGGGAGAACAGAGGGATACCGTTGCTCATAATATAGCTAGACGGGGAAAGAGTATGGTTATCGGATATTCTGTCAACGATTTTAAAGTTGGCTGAGTTGGATATGCAAATTATATTAAAAAAAAAAAAAAAAAAAAACTCGCTGTTTTTCCTCAAAAAAGGTTAAGAGTGTGAATTGTGATAACTAATTAAAATCCTGGCACATAACTTCCTATAGTTTGTTTCATTGTTTGAATTTTATGCATGTGTGCTACATAAGTTAACTAATACTAATAGTTATTTACATTGGAAAACTGTCTTAATCGCGTCTAGGAAAAAAAGTTTATTTAGCTTTTTCTGTTCTGGACTGTCCATGATATTAATTATGACCGCGACAGAGAAGGGACTGAGTTACCAAACTTTTGAAGGCTAGCCTGACTGGATCTGATTCTAATTGAGTTTTGTTCATTAATGAATTGCTAAACTTTTTCTAAGCTGAATATGGGTGGGCAAATGACTGCACTATGTGAACTAGTCCTTGTCGTTGCGCAATTTTATGCTATGCAGTGTAATGTGTTGTGAAATCATATACTTGATTCTTTTGATTTTGTCCTGTGCAGAGAAGATGGTTAAGCATCTGCTATCATGGTTCTACACTCTGTGTGTAGCTCTAGCTTTGTTCTGTACGATCTCAGAATCTCGTCAACAAGGTGAAGTCGTGATGAAATCCGCTGTTTATCACTCACCTGAATTTGTAATGCAACCTGGATCTGTTGTGTTCGAATTCTACTACAACATAGACTTCCCGAGGGGTCACATTGGTCTAAAGAAATTCAATGCAGAAGTAGTTGATGACACTGGAGAAGCTGTTCCTCTCCACAACACTTATCTCCACCATTGGCTTGTCCTGCGATACTATCAGCGTGTAAGTACTCAAGACAACGGTCTTAACCATTCAATAGATGTTATATTTGCAAGAAATTCTGGAGTATGTCATAATCTAGGACAATATTTTGGGCTGGGCTCTGAGACCCGAAGAACTGAAAACCGTGTCCCAGATCCCTATGCAATCCAGGTTGGTAATCCGGCTGAAATACCACCAGGCTATGAAGAGAGGTGGATGCTTAATCTTCATGCGATTGATACCAGGGGTGCGGTAGATAAGTTGGGTTGCACTGAATGCAAGTGTAGTCTGTACAATGTTACAATGGATGAACTTGGCAGACCTATTAGCCCTGATTATGACGGAGGCTTGTATTGCTGCTATGATCAAACACGGTGTAAGGTTAAGAAAGGCTTTGAACACTCCCCAAGGAAGCTATATCTTAGGTATACAGTGAACTGGTTTGATTGGAATGAATCGCTTCTTCCTGTTAGAATCTATATCTTTGATATTACTGATACTTTGAGGACATCTGAAGATTCTATGGAAGTAAAGCATGAATGCAAGGTCAAATTTATCTCCTATTCTCTGTTTTATTTTTTACTTTTTTACTTTTTTATTTTCTATCCCCTTCCATTTGGACAAACACTTAGCTTAGATTGTTCTATGTTAAAATATGGCAACACATGATGAGGCTCCAACTAATCGAGCATTGCTTTTAAAATTTTAGTTGAAAACTCACACTAAAATCTTATATCGTCATCTTCTTTCTTTTATGTAGCAAGATGCAAGTATGGGAACTGAAATACGTTTTTCTAAGCATAAATTATGCAGTGCATGTCACCCAATTCTGATGAAACAGTGTGCCTGATACAGATTGAGTATGATATTCAGCCTTGCAAATCATCTGAGATGCCTAATGATAGATGCACTGACAACAAGCGGCTAAGCTTCAATATGCCACAAGGTGGCTACGTAATCTATGCCAATGCCCATCAGCATTCAGGAGGAATCGGCTCAGCCCTGTACAGAGAGGTAACAACTTTCTTTTGTTTGCTAGACATACCTGCAATGTTATGTTTTGTTTTGTTTTGTTTCTGAGTCTTCAGATGTGTTGTAAGTTTGTGACACTGATTTGGGGAGATTGTCTGATATTCCGAGTATTTAGCAGTCTGAGTAGGTTGACGAAATAGTTTGCCATTTTCATTTTAATTATTTTTTAGCATCCTTTATGATCTCTGTATTTCCGATTGAGCCAAACACTTGCTATTTAATAAAGCAAAATGGCTCATTAAGGAGCCTATACTTCTTGCCTCTTGTACTGTAGAGGAGCAACTGGACGTTGTATATCTCGTCTGTTATGGGTCATTTACAAACCCCCTATGTTTTCTGACATAGGAGCAAAGCTTCTTATATCCATGCCAATCTATGTATTTTTCGTCTGTAAACATCCTTTATGAAACTGTTAAACATGATTCAGGATGGACGTGTTGTTTGCGCATCATTTCCAATCTATGGAAACGGAACGGAAGCTGGAAATGAGGCTGGGTATATTGTTGGAATGTCGACCTGCTATCCTGAACCAGGCTCCCTTGTGATAAACACAGGAGAGACCCTGACCCTAGAATCCAACTACAGCCGTTCACGGCAACATACTGGAGTAATGGGCATTTTTTACATTCTGGTTGCTGATCAGTTGCCACGCCAGACAAAATTGAAGGATGCTCTTTTTTCTGTAAGCTTTTTTCGCTTTCATTATCTCCTCTTCATCTTGTTTTAGTTATTAGATCGTTCATCTTACTAGTTACATTTAATTTTTGAGAAGGTAGTTTGATGCATCTCAGAAAAAGACTCATACGAGTAATTATAAATCGTAAAGCATTAGATTCATGTTAAAATATATGTCCATCTTTTGGGGAAAAAAACAACAAGAAATTAAGGGAGCTTCTCGAAATATGACGATAATTGTTGGTCATTCTTGTAGCCAATGGTGTGATCTTAATGTGTTATTTTTTGGCAGAAAGTAGAGGGAACACATTTGGACCTTTCAGGTTTCGTACTGCTTCTCGTAGGTATTGGGGCTGTAGGTATTTCAGCGTTTAGTGTCCGGAGGAGGAATAGAGCAGTGGATGGCTACGAGCCTGTGTCGATGTGAGATTATATCAATCAAACCGAAGATGGCTACGAGTCTGAGTTGCTGTGAGGTCTTTTCTAGTCCACGAAGCACGATCATTATCGCATGCATCTGCGTACAGTAAATCGGTGTTTATACGAGCAGTAGTCTAGATGGCAAAAATTCAAATAAGAAAATTTCTCAATGATTATGAATTTGGAGTAAAAATCATTCGATGTTATCAATAACTTTGTAATTAATATATATGTAAAACGTTGTTGGATAAATCTATTTTAGAGAGATGGGGGTAGGCCTTTGGGCAGGGGCGTCTAAGGCTCAGGCGACCACGGGCGGTGGAACCCAATCTTTCATAACATAGTTGGCTAAATTTGGGTTTTTTCTTAAAAAGAGGCAAAGAGTTCAAGTCCTCGCACTTGTAATTTTAAAAAGCAATGACCTCACTAACCGACCTTAAAGTTGCCGTTTTAACATGATGTTGGTTTGTGAAACGGAATCCCAACTCCAAAAGTCCAAATACATTTTCCAGTCCTGAGTAATTACACAATTATTTTTGGGACATGTTAAATCCCGTACGCTTCTTTTCTAAATTCAACGCATTTTGCCCCTTATATTCCATAATTGTCCATCGTCTTAAAAGATAATTAAAAGGAGTTCTTTTTTTTCTTTTTTTCCTCAAAACCTAACCAATTCGTTAATAGTTCGACGATAATCAATCGTAATTCGCTCATAACACATGTAATTTTTCCGTTGTATCAACAACTTTAATACCGAATGTTATTCGATTTAACTAAGGTTTTTTTTTTTATTAAAAAATATACATTTTAAAAATTAGGGTTTGGATTGACGTCGATTACAATTAAAAATTTAAAATCGGATTGACGTTGATTATTAACAACCGTTATCGATTTTAGTGTCTTCTGCAAAACAATGTTTGAATACAATGCAGAAAGAATGCTCATAAAAGTCACGCTATGAAATCAGGAAAGTGATCATGTTGCAAGAAATTCATAAAGGACATGTGACTAATCAACTAGAGATGAGCCACTAACCCAGAATTCAATTGCCAGAAAATCTAAGACCCAACGAAACCGTCAACAATAAAGAATTTAATTAATTTGAGTTGATGTTCATATGCATACTCTTCTGCAAAAAATGAGAACAAACTATATCTTTAGTCTCCCTTCCCTATCTGATTGTCAAGATCAATCAATATGGTCTCACGAGCTGAGATTGAGACTGAACTTGAAGATGCCGGAGCATTGAATACTTGCTACATCCCATTTACAATTGATTTAAAGAGGAGGTTGTGGACTTGTGGCGGCGTTGCTCGATTGGCAGTGCAGGGAGGAGTGGTCGGCAGCGCTGGGAGGGTGGAAGGGAGGATGTCGCTGCTGGGAGGGTGGTTGGGTTTTCTCATTTTTTGGGGTTTTCATACTCTATCTCTCTTCTTTCTCCCTATGTGAGGTGAGATATGGGGGTATAATCGGAATAAAAGGGAAAAATGCGCGGGATTTAACAATTACGTTATTTTTTTCAATTCAACATTTTAAACAAAATTTTAACTGCATAAGCTCTTCATATGTACTTATACTAGTTTTAAACTCGTGCAAATTGCACGGGTATGCTATTTAAAAGTTGTTGTTTTTTTAATTGCTATTTATAATTTGTTAGAGACAACTAGTATACAATACTAATTAAAATATTATATAATTATATCAAGTCATATTTACAATTTTAACTTTTTTTTTTTTTTACAAATTTCGCATCCAAATTATATTACTCCAAACTTATCAAATGAAAATACATAAAAAATAAAATAAAAAATATTAGCATATTATTATAATTTACAATTATATGTAAGGCTCTGTTTTTTTGGACTGAATGAGATCTGAACTGAACTAAACTGAACTAATTGGATCTGAACTTATCTGAACTGAACTTATAGGATCTGAACTGAACTTATAGGATCTGAACTTATAGGATCTGAACTGAACTGAACTTATAGGAACTGAACTGAACTTATAGGATCTTATAGGATCTGAACTGAACTTATAGGATCTGAACTTAACTGAACTTATAGAGTAAGAAGTGGACTTATAGGATCCGAACTTATAAGATCTGAACTTATAGGATCTTAACTGAACTTATAGGATCTGAACTTAACTTATAGGATCTGAACTTTTCTGAACTGAACTTATAGGATCTGAACTGAACTTATAGGATCTGAACTTATCTGAACTGAACTTATAGGATCTGAAGTGAACTTAATTTAAGTGAGTTTAAGTCCAAAAGAACATGGCCTAAGTAGAAAAAAAGGCTACCTCTTATGCTTTGTTTGGCATGCATTTCTAGGTATTTATTTTGATAAAAGTAGTTTTTTTGTAAAAAGAAATTGCAGATAACTTAATTTTTTAGCAGTGTTTGACAAGTAGTGGTTAACATTTCATTTCAGGTACCTGTTTCTCGTTTCTAGGTTATATTACCTTTTTATCCTTTCAATACATAATATAGTACTCCGTAAATAATTATCATATCCTTTTATGACCCTGTTTGGTGAATGGTAGAAGCAGATTTATGATAGCAGATAACGTTAGCAGAATACGGTTGGCAGATTATATTAGTAGGTTTGACCATCACATTAAATTAGCATATTTAAGAAAACGTGTTTGGTAACTAAGCAGATTATGAGACAAATCTACCATTTCCATGTATAAACTCAATATACTATTACAATATGCTGCTATTAGCAGCATATTAAAAAACAGTAGATTCCGGCCAATATGCTATCTGAATATGCCATTAACCAAACACATGAAATTAGTAGATTGATTAGTCAAACTATTATTTAAGTTGAAATCTACTCTTTTTGCCCAATATGTTGTTTACCAAACAAGGCCTATGTCATTTCAGTATTTCACCAAAATAAGCTAAATTTTTAGTTAGTTTGCCAAACATTTTTTTATATAATTTGTCAGTTTATCGGCTCATAATTTTCAGCTACCTTATCAACTAATTTTTCATATTTCAGTTAACTTTTCAATTTTCAGATACTTTTTAAACTCGTTTTAACGAACATGAGTTTAGAAACCAAAATGACACACGAATAGTTGAATACCACCGACCTTCACGGTATTACCCCCATATTCATATTCATAATCTAATTTTTATTAGTTAAGTTTGTAGTTTGTAGTTTTGTACACATAAAACGATCTTCCCTGTTTCCGTCACCCCCAAATTTGTGCAAAATACTTGAACCTCCAGAACCCTAGAAATTTCAATCACCGAGAAAATTAGCTCATCAATCGCACCGCAGGTACGTACTTCCTTAATCTCTTTTAATCACAAATTCAATTGTATTACTTCTTCTTTTTCGACCACTTTTCACTTCTGCAGTTCTTTTCGTAGAAAATTAGCAATTTTTTTGGTAGTTTCTGAGGAATTAGGGTTTATTGAAGATAGGCATTGTTCTGAGATAGTTGTTAAACAACAAATTGGCCCCTAATTGTTCGTGTTGCTTGATGAATTTGCGATTTGTCAATAACTGAAGCAGCATTTTCACTTCTGCATTTGTTTTCATAGTAAATTAGCTATATTTTGTTCCATTTTTGAAGAATTAAGGTTTTTAGAAGATAGAAACTGTGTTGAGATAGTTATCAAACAACAATGTTGCCCCGATGACAAAATAGCCTATGCAACCTTACACTTGTGTTAGCAACACAAAGAGACCTTTTCCGAATGAGCCAGATGATCAGTGCATCGAGAACTGCATGGAAGGATTGGTAGTTCACAATAACAAGGCCAGCCATTGGAAATTGAATTTGTTTTAAAATAGTTAATTTAATTGGAAATTTAGGTTTTTTGGGTGCCTGGTATGATGATGATTAGAGTTTGTTATTAGTACTTGGTTGTTTGTTATTTTATTGTTTTTTGGTGTATTTGTGCTTGCTTTATTGTTGGTTGTAGCTTACCGGCTAATTTTGATGACAGCAGCTGATTGAAGCTGTTACTTTTCACTGTGAAGGTCATTGTTGTGGACTTGTGGGTGTTCGTCTGATATTATAATGAGTAGTCGATCGAAGAATTTCCGTCGTCGAGGTGGTGATGACAGTTATGAGGACAATGATGCTAATGGTAGTGCAGTAGCATCTAAAGCTACCCCTAATGTCCCGGTAAAGTCGTCGTCGAAAGTTGCCTCCTCTGATAAACCGAAGAAAACCCACCAAAAGCTTTTGAGTTTTGTAGAAGATGAAGATGAATCTCCCTTCTCTCGTCCCCAAAAATCTTCATCCTCACGCCCCTCCAAGTCAACTTCCTCGCATAGGGTCACTTCTGTAAAAGAGCGCCTTGTTTCCTCTAGTCCTTCAACTCCCTCCAACGTTCAACCATCAGCTGGTCTATATACAAAAGAAGCCCTTCTTGAGCTGCAAAAGAATACTAGAACCCTAGCGAGTTCTAGGACTAAACCATCTACATCAGACTCGAAACATACATCTAAACATGAGCCCGTGATTGTTCTTAAGGGTTCTTTGAAACCGGTTTTGGGAATGGCAACAGATGATGGTGCTTCTCTGGAAAGTCAGAAGGACGATACTGAGAGAAGATTGGGTTTGATGGGCATTGAAAAAGACGAAGATATGCCAGATCAAGCAACAATTGATGCTATTCGGGCAAAGCGAGAACGACTTCGACAATCACGTGCTGCAGCACCAGACTATATATCGCTGGATGCTGGAAGCAATCATGGAGCAGCCGAGGGATTAAGTGATGAAGAACCCGAGTTTCAAACCCGAATTGCTATGTTTGGGGAGAAGAAAGATGGTCCTAGGAAAGGTGTGTTTGAGGACGTGGATGAAAGATCAGTGCCTCCTGCTGCCAAGCTGAGTGTGGAGGAGGAGGAGGACGAAGATGAGGAAGAAAGGAAATGGGAAGAAGAGCAGTTCAGGAAAGGGTTGGGGAAGAGGATGGATGACGGGTCCACTGGGGTCAGCAGGAATGTGCAAGCTCACTCAGCGCAGCCGCAGAGTTATGGGTATGTTGCTGTAAATTCGTATTCATCTGCTGCTAGTTTGCCTGCTGGACCACCTAGCATTGGAGGAGCATTTGGTGGATTGCAGGGAATCGGTACCGTGTCGATATCTCAGCAGGCACAAATTGCTAAACAAGCATTGAAAGAAAATTTTAGTAGACTTAAGGTATATGCTCCTCCTTTGACCTTTATCTTTTCATATTTGCTGTGTGAACAGTTTTGTGATATCTCATTGAAATGCCAACTTATATTGTCCAATTAGTTCGGAAATTCCGGCTTTGTATCTTCTTGGATTAAAATATTGGCAAACTTTGGGAAAAATTTACCATCTGCTAAGGCTGAAAGCATTATGCAGTTAGGGCCAGACTTTTCTTATTCTGGTGTCTGTTGGCACAAAGCTCAAAAGAAGTTTTAGTGTGTATTGAATTAAGTAGTTTTGGTAGTTTCTCAGGATGGTCTTATGGAATGCTGATTTGACTCAAGAGGGTCTCTGTTATAGCATCCTATATTCTTATGACTATGAGTCTATGACTATTGAATGCTGAATACATGTTGTCAAAAGTTTTCCATGCTTTTCTTTTTTGCTGGAACGGGATGTATCATGTATGGTTTTGTTTTCATTGTCGCATAATTGAATGTTGGTTTAATAACCTTTGCTTTCTTGTAAACAGGAGAGTCATGCCAAAACACTGTCTTCACTGTCTCAAGTTGATGAAAATCTGGTGTCAACCCTGACAAATATCACTGCTCTTGAGAAATCTTCATCTATCACTGGGGAGAAGTACATTTTCATGCAGAAACTTCGTGATTTTGTTTCGGTCACATGTGATTTTCTACAGGTATCTTTCTGTCTAATTGCTTCATTGTAGAACACCTTAGTTCAAGTTGTTATAGAGTCTAGAGTAGAGAAAATTGCCATTATTCCTGTCCTCCTATATGTGAGTATTTACTATTTACCGTTAGAAAAAGGTAAGTTAAAGAAATTTTGGGCTGTCTACTTTGTTTCAGCCGTGGCTCACCACCTTGAAACAAGATGTGAAGATATCTTGAACTATCTGCGATGGCCATAAAATAGAAGGTGGTATATAAATCGAAGTGGATTATCAATAACATTTTTGCCTTTGTTCACATGGCAGACATATACTAAAGCTAACTAGCCCATTGATCAGTATCTATACGTGTGGTGACCACATTAGTCAGACTCTCAAACATCAAGGAGAAGCAAAGTTATAGATTGTGGGTGGTTATCATGCAAATGTAAAAAGTTAGTGGGATGGATTACTTCGAGTGGATATGTTTAAGCTCAAAATAAGTTTAGCCATACTTTCTACCTTAAAGTCTTTGATGGGGATAGGGTGTCAATTTCTTTGGGCTACCATGTTTATCGTCTAAGTGTTTCCTCGAAACCTACACCAAAATAAAGAAATTTATAACCCAATTCTACAACTAAGAGACATGAACAAAGATTAAGATAACATGCAAGTTCGATACAACGAAATGCATATTTTACCGTTCACCATCCAATAACCTCAAGCTCTACTTAATCTTAAGTGATTTACCCACAAATAATCGTGTCTCCCTATCTACTGCTGCACTTCTCTTTATTTACATTAGTTTAGAGTTGTACTATTGAGGATTTGTGTGAAAATACTGAAAAGTCCAGGCTCAGTTAGAATGTGACATAGGTTTATGTTAGCATATAATATAATGTTAACATGTTGAACAATCTTTATGTTATCTACTTCAACCAAATTTCAAAAAGTGACATACAATAATATAAAAATAAATATATTACAGGTTTTTATTGTAATTTTAAATAGTTTTTGGATGGCGTTGTCTATTCATCCTGGTGGTATGCGATAAAACCTTTTATTTTTTCCCCCTTGGGGAGTAGGATAATGGTTATTAACCATTTTACCTTAACGTCTCCACCTTAAAAGGCTGTTTACCTAGGTTAGCAACATAGCGTATTTCCGGTTGAATTTCTAACCCTAAAATAATAAGTTAGAGGCTTCTCAATAAACTCGTTGCAAAACATCCCTGCCTGCTTATCACTTACCAGATCTCCTTGCCACTTGCCTTTCTCTAGGAGAGAACCATTTAATCTATAGTTGCACCATGCTACAGAGAAATTTGGCTTGTCCAAGAGTTAAGGGGATTTCTCTGTTGAGAGACTTGTGGCCTTGTGTCTTAGCATTGTCCATTGTATGGGATTTACTGGCATTCTGTGTGACACGTTTTTTGTGACAATATATCTCATTTTCAGCTGTTGCCAAATTTGTCTATTGGAATACTTTTGTTGATGTATTTTAACTCATCTTATTATTAATGTGTCAGCACAAAGCGCCGTACATAGAGGAACTTGAAGAGCAAATGCAGGAACTCCACAAGAAACGTGCCTCAGTTACCCTGAAAAGACGAGTGGCTGACAATGATGATGAAATGGCAGAAGTTCAAGCTGCTGTCGACGCAGCAATGTCGGTGTTGGGCAGGGGAGGTGGCAGTGCTACCACCATTGCTGCAGCAATGAATGCAGCTCAGGCTGCAATTGAGGCCTTCAAACAACAGAAAAACCTTCCCGTTGAACTCGATGATTTTGGTAGAGATCTAAACCGACAGAAACGTTTGGATATGGAGCGGAGGGCGAAAGCTCGAGAGGAGAGGAGAAATCGGTCGGAGAGGAAGAGAATGGCGTCTGTGGGAAGTGATGTATCTTATCAGCGGATGGAGGGTGAGTCTAGCACCGATGAGAGTGAGAATGAGAACGATGCTTATCAATCGAACCGCAAAATATTGCTTGAGACAGCTGAAGATGTCTTCAGTGACGCGTCCGAGGAATATTCTCAACTCTCTTCAGTTAAAGAGATATTTGAAAGATGGAAGAGATTGTATGCTGGGAGTTATCGCGATGCTTATATATCATTGAGTATCCCATCTATTTTCTCTCCTTATGTGAGGTTGGAGCTTTTAAAATGGGACCCTCTGCATGGAGATATTGACTTTTTCAACATGAGATGGTATGTAAGTACCCTATTTGAACTGGCTGAGAGCTCTATTGGCGGTTGTGAAATTGTGCAGTAACTTATGCTTTTACTCAGTCTTAAATCTTGTAATCGCGTTCTGAACACTTATCGATGGCATTTCATTTAGTTTGTTTGTGTTTCTGACATGGCTCTTTCATGTTCATGCAGGCATTCCTTGCTCTTTGATTATGGTGTTCCAGAAGATGGAAGTGAATTCAGTTCTGATGATGTTGATGCTGATCTTATCCCTGGACTAGTAGAAAAGGTTGCACTTCCTATTTTACATCATGACATAGCTCACTGTTGGGATATGCTTAGTGGAAGAGAGTCGAATAATGCAGTTTCTGCCACGAGTTTAATCATAAACTATATTCCTACAAGTGAGGCGCTTAAGGAACTGATAGCTACTATACGTGCTCGACTTGCAGAAGCAGTTGCCAATCTTGTGGTTAGTCTCATGTTCCTGAAATAACATATACTCTCATCATTTCATAGATCTTGGATCCATTTTTTTGTTTTAAAAAATCTAATTGTCGTAATTTTAAAGGGTAAATGGACCCACTTGCACTTTTTTGCCATTCGTAGTTCACTTTTTATAGTTTCTCCCCTCTTGACATCGCTATCCTTATATATAGCCATTGTAGAGAATGGAAGATATTTCTGAATCAGAGGGAATAGGTGCACTTTGTTGTTTGTTAACACACCTATTTTTGTGTGTGTTAGGTCCCTACTTGGAGTGCCGCTGTAATTAAGGCTGTGCCAAATGCTGCCAGAATTGTGGCATACCGATTTGGCATGGCTATTCGACTGATAAGGAATATCTGCATGTGGAAAGACATACTTGTTATGTCAGCTTTGGAGAAGCTTGTTCTTGATGAACTTTTGTGTGGAAAAATTCTTCCTCATGTTCAAAGTCTTACTCCAGATATGCATGATGCGGTGGCAAGAGCTGAGAGAATCGTTGCTTCATTGACCGGGGTATGGACTGGTCCGAGTGTTACAGGCGCTCGAAGGTACTTTACCTTTTTCGTTAACTTTATTTCCTCTTTTTATGACTTCGACTCTTTTAAACATGCGTTCCCCTTTGCCTCGGCTGTTTTTTTTTTTAAGGATTAGGCTACGATGCTGGTGTATCATTTTATGAGTTTCACAACTATTTCACGTTTGGCCAGGAGTGCTGTGTGTTTTTCAATTATTCGTTGCTTGTTGCCACGTCTATAGCGGGAGAGACATATACCTACGTAAGTGCAATAGGGGTTGTGCTCGAGTGTATGAGGACTAGGAGGGGCTCATGGGTATCGAAAGATACATTTACCTTCCCATTTTGGTTTGTCTTCAGTTTCTGATGTTAGGAGGCGTTTGGGTAGGTGTCTTCAGGAAAGCGAAAGGGAATGGAAAGGTATGATACCCTTTCCCCATTACCCTCACCGCCAATATCCCACCTAATCCCACCACCTTCATGTGCACACACCCTCTGCCGCCGCCTCCACCCTTGCCGGCGACTGCCCACCTATGCGCCCCACAATCTATACTTCCAAAGGTTTTGAAATGCCGGTGGGGGTGGGGGTTGAGGGGGTGATGGACACAGCCTCACCCCTAGGCTATTTCCACAAATAGGCTATTTCCAAATGACCTATTACAAACATCGTCAAATTTTTTTTTATTTGGCTACGAGTACAATGTGTGCCTAGTTTCGTGAGATATTTTGTTTTATTTTCTCATTTTTCCAGAACCAGAGAATAGTAGGTCTTTGAACTAATGGAAATAGAAACTAAAAGATCAGAATGACTAATATATCTAAATGTTGGATGCAGTCCGAAATTGCAACCTTTAGTTAATTATGTAAGGACACTGGGGAAGAACTTGGAGAGGAGACAAACATCAGGAGCACCCGAGAGTGAGGTAAGTGGAGTAGCCCGACGATTGAAGAAGATGCTGGTTGAGCTTAATGAATATGATGAAGCCAGATCCATCTCCAGAACCTTCCGTCTCAAAGAAGCTCTATGATTCCCTTACCACCCCTCCCTTTTCTCAACAACTAGGTTTTGTATTCTCATTGTAGCTTGCACTTATTTTTTATCTATCGCCCTTATCACCATCTTTGGTGACGCAGTTGCAAAAATCTGTCCGAGGTGTAGCTTATCTTACAGTATCTTCAAGTAGCCACTAGAAAATATTTGAGAGCAGGGCAATTTGAAGAGTTCCCTCAAGGAAGCAGTTATTAATTCTCTTCAATATCTACTTTCTTTTAAGATCAAATAGAGAGCATAGAGAGGCAGATGATGTAAGTTGTCAAGGAATAGATAGTTTTGTTATTTAAAATTTTGCTGGGTATGTGGTTAAATGCCTTGGGCAATGCCTATTGAGTTGGCCGTGTTATCTTGTTAACTTCGGGTTATTAATCTTTTCAAACGCCAAGCTAAAAACTAGACCTGGGAATCAGATCGAGTCGTGTCGAGTTTGTGTTCGTGTCACATGTAAACAGGTCATGAACCCTTCAATCCAAACCCAACCCATTTAAATATCGTTTCCTCTTCGTGTGTACTCACTTACATAAATGGGTCATTTAGCCTCAATCCTAACCCGTTAATTTTGTGTTGTGTTTTCGTGTCACGTCTATATTTGAAAAGTGTCAATATTTATGTGACGAGGGATGAATAAAAATTGGGATTAATTTTAAATGGGTCATTCGTGTCGGGTTCGTGTCTAGAGGGCTCATCCCAAACCCGATCCACTCAAGTCTCGTGTCGTGTTCGTGTCGACCCACTTACATAAATGGGTCATCGCGCCTCAACCTAAACCCGTTAATTTCGTGTCGGGTTTTCGTGTCGGGTCATTAATTACCAGCTTTACTAAAAACCGAAGAGGTTTTAACCTAGTGATTAAGGCCGATATATCATGTATTAGCCTTTCGCCTCATTTGAGGCCAAATTATTTAAAAAAAATCATCAAGATACAATCTTTGTGGTTTAAAATTGGTGGAATGAGATCTGAAAACTATCAAATTTTATCTGATGTCTTTCATTTTTTTAAATAAACACAAGGCTTGCATGTGACTTGGTGATCAATATTAGAAACTGGACCTTTTCTAACTAAAAACTAGTTCTATTGTCTGTGAAGTTTACGGGGCGTTGTTGGATGGTTCGATCTTTACAGCTATTGTGAGTCGATTATTTATAGTAAATAGTAAAATTAACTATGAGTACTTCGAGTGGATGCCGAAAAGGAAAGATACAAACAGGAAATTATTAATTAAGGGTTAACTTAGTAGAAATTAGTGAAAAATTGATGTGGGAGCAATACATGATCATGAGAAATATTTCTAATGCGCATTTATTCTATTAAATATATTATCAATTTGATCTTCAATTGTTGTCATCGTGACATGTTAAGTTGTTGTGTCCGATGCTTTTAGCCGCTTCTAATATCGTTGTTTTGTCTTGGTATTTTTGTTCTGCAAATAGTATTGTACATGTTATCAGCAATGCTTAGAATTTAATCGCATTTTAATGAATGAAATAATGCACTTACTTTTCTGCATGTTTTCTTTTCTCTTTGTTTTGTGTCGCAGTTGAAAGCATCTTCATGTATTGTACATTATACTGTTCACAAATTTGGGGAGAATTGAAGGGGTAGTAGTGTAGTACCTTCTCTTTTTTCATGTTTTTGTTTGGCTCTTCAAATTCCTCATTTGTTATTATTGTCTTTTGTCGTTCGGACTCGGACATGCTCATCCCAACCTTTACATTGAATGTGTGATAGGTTATATAGAACATAAGTAATAATGAATGTCAGTTCACCATCCCGAGAGCATGTCATTCATCTATTGTGGTGTTTCAAGCCCACTTTACTTTAGATCATGTGAACATGCATGTAAAAAACTAAAAATAATGAACAATGTACGTTCGTTAAAAACGTGAACCTATGTTTATAGGGGGCGAACTTCATATTAATAAAGTAAAAGCTCTTAAGAAACATTCATCAAAAGACATATACACAATCTACATAGACTAACCGAGTCTCCATGAGTAGTTACTACATTTACACAAATTCTCATTTGTGACGCTCAATATTCGTCACAAGCTTGTGACGGGTCAAATTAAACTCACATCGGTAGATAAGACAAATCCTTTGTGACTTCCTAGACACTTTAATTTTTGTCTTATCTACTCATGTGAGTGATACTTGATCCGTAACAAACTTGTGACGGATATACCCGTCACAAGGAAGACTTGTTGATTTATTTAAACCAACATTGTCAATCTCTCAGTGTAGTAATTAAGGACTAAGGAGTATACTACATACCACGATAACCTACCTGCCAACTATAGATAACTCAGTAATCTACCATCATTTTATCCTAAACCCTATTATAAATTATAGAAGTGTCTTAGAGCACACTTACCCGTAGATTTTGTACATTTGCATGCCAAAATATATACAGTATGTATAAAAAAAACACTACAGAAATTGACAAATTAAAAAAAAAAAAAAAAAAAAATCAGAAGTGCACAAAAATCATCTATGTGGACTACACAAATCCATAAAATTCTCCTACACAACAACTTTCTTTTTGTAGTTTTTAAATTGATTGACTCAAATCATTCGAGTCTATAATAGAAAGATCAAAAACTCACCAACTCAAATGAAACTGAATATTTAACAGCCTGCTGTGTGCCTTTGTCAACCGACATGAACTGGAATGACCATCTTTATCCTTTATCCTTCACCCGTATGTTGTATGGAGTACTTCTCATCATTGTATCAATATGGTCAAGCACAACATTCACAATAGCAAAGATAAAACCAGTTAACGTATACAGAAAAATTCAGCATTGTAATGTTAAACTCGGACCAATATAATTAGATTTATTGACTCATTTCTACCAAGTGAAAAACATTTCTCAAATACTAGACAACAGTCATCTATAAAAGGCCCCATGTACACTAAAGGCAAAACAACAATTCATGTAACTCATGCTACTGTTTGCGGATTATGGACTTCTAACGTAGGCGTAGTTTAAGTTAACACCTGATAGTAACCCATGCTACTATTTCATTTAGAAAGCCCCCATGAACACTAAAGGCAAAATAACAATTCATGATCATGTAACTCTGGAGTTCTATCGAAGGCGTAGTTTAAGTTAACATCTGATGGTAACCCATGCCACTATTTCATTTATACGTTTCTTTTGTTTGGAATCACAACCATCTATATGCCTTCATCTAGGTCTCTAATTCTGTGTGTTTGATGAGCGGGATTTGTCGTCATTCCCCTCAACCAAAACTATTTATAAAACTCGATTAGAAAAGTAGTAAACGAG